>CM036319.1:41013048-41306555 GCA_020567845.1 Rhododendron henanense subsp. lingbaoense | reverse complement strand
CTCTGTGCACATCTTAGAGGTTGCAAACTGATGAGATCATAAGGAGCATCGTCATTTTTGGGATATTAGAGTTTTGCTTTTGGGTATTGTATCTTGGTTTTAAAAAAAAAATACCCTTAACCCTTTTTCCAACCTTTTTTCCCAATTAAAACCCAAAACCTTGCACCACCAAATTCCCAGCCAATAATACTGATGAGAGAAATCAACCGACCCTTTCGGACCCTTTGACCCGTCCTAATCTGCTGTTTAAAAAAAAAAAAAGGGAGTTAAGCCATTCGGAGCGCTACACCCAAAGTGGTGTAGCGCTAGGGTGTGAACGAAAATCCAAAAAAAAAAAAAAGGGGTAGCTGGACGGTCAAGGGGGGGGGGTCCACCCCATTAACCCATCATTATCAGATTCCCCACCTTTCCAAACCCCACGAATCTCTCTCTCTCTCTCTCTCATCACCATCATCTTCCCCACTTCTTTCCATACCAGACCTTCCAACTCCATAACCAACCTTAAACCCTAACCTTCAAAACTCCATATCTCCCTCAAAACTTCACCAATCTTCACCAAAATCCACAGAAACACTCCTCTCACCCTCCTCTCCATAATATCCAACCCAAATTTCATTCTAACCCCCAAAATTTTCAGATCCGAAAATCCCAAACCAACCTTTTTAGCCCAAAACCCACCAAGTTATGGCACCCAAAAAGCAAAATATAGGCAAGGGAAGGCAGTGGCTGGAGCCTCTAGCGCGCCGGAGGAAGTTCCAAAGAGTCGGCTAAGCGGAGGGATCGAGAGCAGATTGAGAGAGATAATCAGGCGGAATGGGAGGCGTCTATTAAGGAACGGGGAGTAAAGAACGAGAGGCACATTGTTGATGATGGGTTATGGCCGGCGAACTTCCCTCCTTTTCTCGCCATCCGGGACCAAGGGTTAAGGTATTGGTTTAAACCTAATCCTGGTATAATAATGCTTTAGTTGAGGAGTTTTATAAAAATATGATTGTGCCGGAGCCGGGTCACTTTTTGGCTCCGGGTGCCCGGATTACTTCAAAGATAGGTAGTACCCCGGTATTTATTGATCCGGCTGAGATAGCCACTGCTTTGGGGTATCAGAGGCCCACGGACCCGTAAACTACCCTAGGCCTGACGAGACTTTTGATCAGGATGAGGTGGCTGGGTTTTTATATGAGCACCGGCGGAATGCTAGGATTCCCCATTGGCCTGGTAGATTTACGACATCATACAGGTTCCTCAACCAAGTGGTTTGCTACAATTTGCATCCTAGGGCTCGGAGGGCTCACCCCAGAGGTCGGTTGGGAACTTGATGTTTGCATTTATGGCTGAGGAAACCGTCTGTGATTGGGCCCTTTATGTTTTTGGGCAAATGTGCGATTTTAGGATGCCCCGACGACATTGAGAATGCCTTTCCCGTGCTTAATTACCACAATTCTGAGGAGCAGGAACGTCCCGGGGAGGCATTTTTATAGCAATGATGATCTGCTGCCTGGGGATTTGGACTCCTCGTTTATACAGCGGAGTAGGGCTCAGATAAGAGGGGTTGAAGGATCATTGCTTACTCCACCACCGGCCAGCGCAAGTACTAAGACTTGGCTGGAAAAGATATTTGGTTGTATGACGGGCCTTGCTAGGAGCCAGCGCAAGTTGAAGAGAGAGCAGAGGCAGTTAGCCAGAAATCAGGCGGATATACTTGATAGGCAGCGCCACATGGAAGCGCAGATTTCTGGGCAGAATCCGGGGCCTTTCCGACCTAGGCGGTGGCCGGTATTGGAGGTGAGCGATGACTTCGCAGATGAACCTGAGGAGGAGGCATTCAGATGCTGGGGATGGTGATTGAGCATCGAGCTGGGCTAGTGGTGGTGTTATTTTATGTGTCTTGTCGAGTCATGTCAGTTTTTGTGTTATTTCATGTGGTTTGTGAGTTGGTGGTTAGAGTCGTGTCATTTCAGATTTTGTGTAATAACCCGTACTTTGTTATATTTTATTACTAATGTTTTGAGTTGAGCACCGGTGTGGTGCCAGTGTCAAGGTGGCGGCCAGTCAGGGTAGACTATCCATGCGTTTCTATAGGCCGCCACCCTTTGCATGTTCCTTGTTCTTTCGTAACCACGGTCGTTAAAAGCCCAATGTAGTCCTTAGTTGACCCGATGCACGTTGTTAACTCTCTTGCATGCATGTTTTATATTTAGCTATGGATATGTGGTATCTTTATTTCGTTGAGCTTTCATTGTTATAACTGGCGTTGTTTTGATTGGCACGTGGTGATTTTTGTTCCATCTCACGGTGGTCGCCAAGCGCCTCGCATGGGATGTTGAGTGTCCGGTGAGTGAGAGTGACACGTGACTTTGCGGGGGCATTTTATCTCTAGTTTGTTTCGGTGCAGAATTATTCAAATTATAGTTAGGGCATGCATGTGACTGAGTTAAAGGTGGCAATGAGGAGGAAATTTGTGTTCACTAAATTTTTGTACAGGTTGCATAACTCTCGTATCCCCTGTTGAGTTTTTGTTTTGTTATTTTATTTCGTTCGTTGCTAGGGACTAGCAACGCTCAAGTTGGGGGATGTGATAGGCGCGTGGAATTCGTGAATTTAAGCGCCTAAGTAGGGAAATTAGCGCGTTAGACGTGAAATTAATTCTCATTTTCCATTTAATACGTGCATGTGGTTGGATTTTGTGTTTATGCTGAATTTGCAGGGAATTGAGATGTTTTGGCGCGAATAGGAGATGTCTTGAAAGGCCGTGATAGAGCTTGAGAACGAGAAGGGCTGTGGAGACTAAGTGTTGGAGTTAGATCTTCGTGAGCGCTACGTAAAAGTGGTATAGCGCTTAGAAGTGGCATAGCAAGGAGCACGAAGTGAACAGAATCACCGCGAGCGCTACATCACTTTTCCTATAGCGCTACTTAAAGGCTATTGGGGTCAACGGCCAACGTCAGCAGTCAAGTGGCCAACGTCATAACAGATTTGCGAGCGCTACACCAAAAAGGGTGTAGCGCTACCGAGGGCTTATCATGCCTTTGAAACGGTGGCGTTTTGTGGCGTTTTCGGTCATTTAGGGTTTTTCCGATTTATTTTAGGATTTTAATTGTTTTGTTAAAGGGGATTACTATAAAAAAACCCGTTTTAACTCATAATTAGGGTTACACGTTTTACAATTTACGTTTTGTTTAACTTTTGGCTGCTGTTCTTCTAAGTTTTGATTGCAGATTCGAGTTTTAATCTTCGTTCTTCAAGTTTTCCAGCTTTTAATTCATGTTCTTCTTCGGTAATCGAATCCGTTACTCTTCCGTAAGTTGTGGAATCGTGTTTTTATTCTATTCCGATTATTCAAAGCATGTTTAGATCTAGGGTTTTAATTATGTCTGCGTTTAATAAAATTATGAGTGAGTAGTTCTGTAGAGTGCGGCCACGGGCAAAGGTGTCTCGTGGCTAGTTTAATTGATGTTTTTACCTCGGGATCGAATTAATTTAATCTTTAAGCAGTTTTAGAAGACGAAAACTCTTCTAACAAACAAAACCCAGGCATCGCCGGAATTCGAATGCGCACGGATACTGGTGACAGGTGGTGCGCATTTGTTAGGGATCCTTTTTCTTAATCTAAAATCAACAAAGTGATTAATTGTGGCCCGAGTGAACATTGGTTAAGCTAGTTGCGGACACTGGGTTCCCACGCTGTACTCTCCTTTTTAAATTCTTATTTCATTAATTTAGTTCGGTAATTTAGTCAGTAATCAACCTCTCGAACAAAGGGTGGCTACCTAAGAGCCTAGTTAAACTAGAATTCAACACTTTTGAGTCAGCACCGTCCGTCCGCACAGGCGCCAAAAATGCTTGACCTGTCGGGTGTATTAAAATAAAGACGCGTCCCAAGCGTAGGACTCTCGACCAGTGTAGCACAATATCCGGAAGTACCGGAGTCGAACCACAGAAACGGACGGACGGTGCTGACTCAAAAGTGTTGAATTCTAGTTTAACCTGGCTCTTAGGTAGCCACCCCTTGTTCAAAGAGTTTGATTAACTAACTAAATTACGCAACTGAATTAATGAAATAAGAATTTAAAAAGGAGAGTACAGCCGTGGGAACTCAGCGTCCGCAACTAGCCTAACCAATGTTTACTCAGGCCACAATTATTCACTTTGTTGATTTTAGAATAGGAAAAAGGATCCCTAACAAATGCGCACCACCTGTCACCAGTATCCGTGCGCATTCGAATTCCGGCGATGCCTGGGTTTTGTTTGTTAGAAGAGTTTTCGTCTTCTAAAACTGCTTAAAGATTAAATTAATTCGATCCCGAGGTAAAAACATTAATTAAACTAGCCTCGAGACGCCTTTGCCCCGTGGCCGCACTCTATAGAACTACTCACTCATAATTCTATTAAACGCAGTAATAATTAAAACCCTAGATCTAAACATGCTTCGAACAATCGAATAAAAATAAGAACACGATTCCACAAACTTACGGAAGAGCAACGGATTCGATTACCGAAGAAGAATAGGAATTAAAAGCTGGAAAACTTGAAAAACTGAAAATTAAACTTGCATCTGCAATGAAGAACTTAGAAAGAACTGCAGTCAAAAGTTAAACAAAACGTAAAACTGTAAAACGTGTAACCCTAATCTTGAGTTAAAAAGGGGTTTAAATAGTAATCCCTTTAATAAAACAATTAAAATCCTAAAATAAATCGGAAAACGTTCCTAGACGTCCCAAAACGTCGTCGTTTGAGAGGCCTCTAAGCCCCTCGGTAGCGCTACACCAAAATGGGTGTAGCGCTCGCGAGCCCATGATGACGCAGTTTATTGACTGCTGACGTTGGCCGTTGACCCTCTTAGCTTTTAGGTAGCGCTATACCCAAAAGGGTGTAGCGCTCGCAAACTTTCTGATCTCCTCGAGGGCTTTGCTATCCACTTCTGAGCGCTATACCACTTTCTTGTAGCGCTCACGAATGACTACGATGATTTCCTCATCAATTTCACTCCAACACTTAGCCTCCACAGCCTTTCTCGCTCACAAGCTCCATCACGGCCTACCGGGTACTTCTCATTAGCGCCAAAACATCTCAATTTCCTGCAAATTAGGCACAAACACAAAATCCAACCTGGTGCACGCATTAAATGGAAAAATGAGAATTAAATGCACGTCTAACGCGCTAATTCCCCTACTTAGGCGCTTAAATTCATGAATTTCACGCGCCTATCACATCCCCCAACTTGAGCGTTGCTAGTCCCTAGCAACGAACGAAAAAAAATCACAAGACAAGAAATAAAAACTCAACAGGGGGTACGAAGGTTATGCCACCTGTACAAAAATTAAGTGAACACAAAATTTCCTCCTCATTGCCACCTTTAATTCAGTCACATGCATGCCCTAACTATTACTTGAACAATTCCGCACCAAAACAAACTAGAGATAGAATTGCCCCCGCAAAGTCACAATGCCACTCTCACTTACCGGAACACTCAACATCCCATGCGAGGCGCTTGGCGACCAACGTGGGATGGAACAAAAATCACCATGTGCCAAACAACATTAACGCCAATTATAACAATGAAAGCTCAACGGAATAAAGATATCACACATCTGTAATAAAATATAAAACATGCATGCAAGAGAGTTGAAAACGTGCATCGGATCAACTAAGGACTTAAACAGGCTTATAACGACCGTGGTTACAAAAAAGAAAAAGGAACATGCAAAGGGTGGCGGCCTATAGAAACGCATGGACAGCCTACCCTGACTGGCCGCCACCTTGACACTGGCACCACACCGGTGCTCAACTCAAAACATTAATAATAAAATATAACGAAGTACGGGTTATTACACAATATCTGAAATGACACGACTCTAACCACCGACTCTCAAACCACATGAAATAACACAAAAACTGACATGACTCGACAAGACACATAAAATAACACCACCACTAGCCCAGCTCGATGCTCAATCACCATCCCCAGCATCCGAATGCTCCTCCTCCTCAGGTTCATCTGCGAAGTCATCGCTCACCTCCAATACCGGCCACCGCCTAGGTCGGAAAGGCCCCGGATTCTGCCCAGAAATCTGCGCCTCCATGCGGCGCTGCCTATCAAGTATATCCGCCTGATTTCTGGCTAACTGCCTCTGCTCTCTCTTCAACTTGCGCTGGCTCCTAGCAAGGCCCGTCATACAACCAAATATCTTTTCCAGCCAAGTCTTAGTACTTGCGCTGGCCGGTGGTGGAGTAAGCAATGATCCTTCAACCCCTCTTATCTGAGCCCTACTCCGCTGTATAAACAAGGAGTCCAAATCCCCAGGCAGCAGATCATCATTGCTATAAAAACGCCTCCCGGGACGTTCCTGCTCCTCAGAATTGTGGTAATTAAGCACGGGAAAGGCATTCTCAATGTCGTCGGGGCATCCCTAAAATCGCACATTTGCCCAAAAACATAAAGGGCCCAATCACAGACGGTTTCCTCAGCCATAAATGCAAACATCAAGTTCCCAACCGACCTCTGGGTGCGCCCTCCCGAGCCCTAGGATGCAAATTGTAGCAAACCACTTGGTTGAGGAACCTGTATGATGTCGTAAATCTACCAGGCCAATGGGGAATCCTAGCATTCCGCCGGTGCTCATATAAAAACCCAGCCACCTCATCCTGATCAAAAGTCTCGTCCGGCCTAGGGTAGTTTACGGGTCCGTGGGCCTCTGATACCCCAAAGCAGTGGCTATCTCAGCCGGATCAATAAATACCGGGGTACTACCTATCTTTGAAGTAATCCGGGCACCCGGAGCCAAAAAGTGACCCGGCTCCAGCACAATCATCTTCTTCATCTCCATTCTAGGTATATCTATAACTGCACAATGATTATAATGATTTGATTTCTTCCCGTGATTTTTATGCATTCTGGAATTTCCACGTATATCTATGTGTTATGTGATTGATTGCTAGCGCAGTTTTATTTTTATTGATAGTATTAATTAGTGATTCACTTTCATACTATTAGGGTTTTTACGGATTATTAGGGAACCCTGATTTTTCAGAATCGTTGACTCTTTGTCAACTTGTTCTTGTTTGGGTCCGCGATTGGGCATATGCACTGCCGGCTCTGGGCTAAGGCCCAAGAGGCGTGGGCCTTAAGCCCCCCAAAAATGTCAAAAAATAGGGCCCCAACTTATTTTTAGGACCTAGTATATATGTGTTATTTTGGGGCCCAATTTTAAACCCAAGAAGACATTTTATACTTAAGCCCCAATGGCCCAGAAAAATGGAACACGGAATGCTGAAAAAAACAAAAAGGAGGAGTAAAAGGTCACGGAATCGCCAAGAATCTCTGAGGCCCTTCAAAATTATTCAGTGTGGTGGGCGTATAGATGCATCTTTTTTCCCCCTTAAACGCTACTACTCCGGTACTTCTCATTGCAAACAAATACTATATTCGAATCAAAATTATTCAGTGTGATCGACTTTTTATTTGATTTTTGTTTACAATTATTAAGGGCATCACTTTCGAAGATCGTCTTAGGCCTCCAAAACCTCGGAACCGGCCCTGGGCATATGATTGTTAAGGGTTTGGGTGTGTTACCCGAAAATGGCAACCTAGAATGGAGATGAATAGGGTTGCTAAGTAAAAATACCAATAAAGATTATCTCTAACAATCTTTTAATCAAAATGATATGCACAAATAAAAGAGAGAGAGTTAGAGAGATAGAACCCGATTATAGTAGTTCGGTCCGGATTTGTCCACGGTCCGGCCTAGTCCACTTCTCCTCAAGCAACTACTTGAAGGTTCCTTTAATCTTCAAAAAGATTACAAGCAGTAAGTCTTGCGGGTGCTTACAACGACCTTACACCTCTAGCTTTCCCAAGGAGCTAGCGCAACCGCAAGAGTTTTCTCCGAAAACCTCTCAAAAACAATAACACCCAAATTAAAACCTGAATTTAATCTTCTAAGCTTTAAAGTGTTTGACTCAAACACTCGCTTAGGAATTACAAGTATGTGAAGAGATTTGAAGCTCTCAAATAACAATAACCTCACAAAGTAGATATGAAAATGGAAGCTCTCAACTTATACAAAATATCTCTCAAGATAGATATGAAAGTGTTGGCTTGATCTTTGGATTTCTTGCTCTTGAAATGATATGGATTGATATGGCTTGACTTGATACTCATCAATGTATTCTTCAATCCTTATATAGTGATCCATCCACCTACTAGCCGTTAATAAAATATTGGTGCCGTTGGAGAGCTAATTTAGGAAAAATATAGCCGTTGGAATTTTACTGATCTGCAGAAATCTGCAGAAATGTATTACCCGTCATCCGGTCGGTCGACCGGGAGGTCGTCCGCTCTCTCAACCGGTCTACCATTCAGTGAACTCCAGTTGACAACCTCTTCTGTTCAAACAGCCGGCCTGTCAGCCGGTTCGTTAACCTGTAGCTCAAAAATTCATCTGAATAATTTCGTTAAAACATGTATTGAGCTTACTAAGTCTTTGTAGATATTAAACTTTCAATTCAAGAGACTTTATGCAATGTTTCAAGGCCTAGAAAATTTAGACCGAAATAGACTTTTCGATAGATTAGCATTTGTCGAAACATCATCAAAATAGATAATATCATTTTTTCAACATTCATCAAAATAAATATATAATTGTATTACATATAATTTTCCAACAAATTAATATGTATACATTTTTCCAACAGTGTGCCAACATAGTTGGGATGCTCTCTCCTTGATTGTGATGTAGTCCTCCCGTGTTTCCCTTTAATCTTTGTAATCTCCTTTAAAAGATTAATGAAATTTCCTGTCTTTCAAAAAAAAAAACGAGATACCAAGACAGCTGTGGTTATATATAAGAGATTGCAAGGGTTTCGTGGTGGATGGGTCTGTGGGCTCAATTTTTATTTCATCTCTAGAATTATTCAAAAATGATACTCACACAACATCTTACACAACTCTCACATACATGTGGGGCCCACACATACTACTATGTGTGGGCCCCACATGTATGTGAGAGATTGTGTAAGTTATTGTGTTTGAATTGTTGTGTGAGTAGCATTGTTCAGAATTATTTGCTATTAATTAGTCTAGCTTGTGGGATGACCGTTTCTTTGGGTCTGACTCAGGTGATCATTGAGTCTGATAGTCGATTAGCCATCAAGCTCAGCGTTTTTGAACCGGAATCTCCTTGGGACGTTTTGACACCGGTCCTGGGCATTCGTCACTATCGTCTCAATTTCAGTTTCAAGTTTGCCTGGGTCATGAGGAAGAAAGCTAATGGGCTGGCTCATGCCGTGGCATCCAGTACTGCTAAAAGAGCGTGCGGCTCTTCCTCCTAATTGGCTTCATCCCCTTCGGCTTTGTTTCTGTTTTAGCCAGAGATTCAGTTTCTGTTTTGTAGCCTTGTTGGGCAGGTTTTGGAGATAAAAAATAATTAAAAATGGTAGCCTATTTTCAAGCTCAGGCTTCAAAGATGGAGGATAGATAGAATATATAACATTAATACTTGCTCTCCAACGTCCAAACCATATTCAGAGACAAATTGTAGCAAACTAGCTAGCCAAGCTGCTTATACAGTTCAAGTTTAAACTTAAGTACTTAAACATCAACAACAGGCATCCGTATATAAATGAATATATATATACATATATATATATATATGGGGGGAGAGAGAGAGAGAGGGAGAGATTTGCATGAATATTTTGATGCTATTATAATAGAGATTCGTAGTGTGATTATCAAGTCTGGCATTTGAGAAGTCCTTGGTGTGATGATCAAGTACTCTTGAGAGGGTGAAAACCATGCCGAAGAGCGGCTTCCCAAATTCGGTCAATGTCGAACATCATGTTCCCGCATTCATTCACATTCCACCCTTCTAAACCATGGACTATCCCTGCTATACGCCATGCACTCATCACCCTTCTTGGCAACCAATTCTGCAACACATATACGTCTGCAATGTTAATTTCACAAGATAATCGTATCCGTGAGGCAAAACATAGACGTGTTTATTTTCAATTGGGTCTTGTTTTCAAATAACTCGGAGTGTACAAAGCCCTGTATAGATTGGTTAAGTGATAACACGCGGATAAGAGTGAAACCCTTGACCAGTGTGTTTCGCGAATACTATGAAAATAATTTTTTACCTCACAAGAGTCTACATTCTCCAGAGACTTGGGTGTGACCATAGCGGGTGTGTCGTAGTACAAGCAATCACTGCGCATTCTCTTTGGAGGAAATTGTGAGAATGGAATGAACAATGTGCCTTTTGAGGCCTTCAATTGTTCTCCTTCATTAAATCCATCTCCCACCAGCCATGTCTGCAAAAAGAAAAAGAAAAATTAACACTCAGGAATTCGTCTTACAAAACCAATTTAACTTTGAACCAAGCAAAAACAAACATGAATTCTTTTACAAATAAAAGCAATTAGTAGAGCATTTACCTTAATAGCATAAGTTTTGGCAAGGACCAAATTACTTGCAGCACCGGTGCCAATTGATGCCTTAAGCTTTTTATAGTCATCTTCATACAAAACAAACACCTAGTAGCACATTCAAAGTTGGATGGATAACATAAATAAGTGAAACAAAATCGTGATTCCGTTGGGCAGATAGGGCTGCGAACGAATTAACCGAGCTGCTGTTCGGTTAATTCGTTCACTGCTCGAGACTCGGCTTGTTTAATTGGTCTAGATAACTTACCAAAAAGTTGAAAAGTGGAATGTAAATTACCTGGATGCCCCTTTGGCACAAAGCCAGGGCAAGGGAAGAGGCAACTTTGGAGAAGGTGCCTGCGAGGAGGACTTGGGTTGTTTGTTTGGAAATGGTATTTAACACAACAGCAACTGCTAAGCTACTCCCATCCACCACCTTCACTTTGAGCTCAGGGTGCCTTCGGACATACAGCTCCCCACTCTTGTTTAGCTCCTCCCCCTACAAACAACAACAACATGCATCCAGAGAGAGAGAGCAAAGATTACCAAATCGCGCGACAATGATAGCTAGGCCAATCGAATATTGATCGAGGCCGAATAACAGTAATCATGTCGGGATAGATTGCAAGACTTGCCTGATTCATGAGACCAAGACTCAAAACTTTGGTGCCCCTTTCGTCAGCTTCCAGTATGGCATCCTCAATCAAGTAATTGATGGACTCTCTTTGCCAATGCATAAAGTACTGAATTAACCGAAGAAAGAAGAAACATATACACAAATTAAAACGACTTAATAAATTAATACGCGTATAAGGTATAATCAATCTTCACTAAATGGAATGCTTAATTACCTGAATGTTGTACTTTGGTATAGCCAAGTTTGTAGCTTGAGATGCCCCAGAACATTCCTCTCCACCACGAAGGACGTGCGACCGTAAATCCAGGTAACCATCATGGACCAAAATGTCCAGGGCCACATCACCCACAAGTACCACTTGGAAGTGTAAGGCCTGGAGGCCAAGGCGGCCAATCCGACTCGGAGATGGTAGATCGACTCCGGCGTCGTTAGGTGCGTTAGATGCACCACGTCCGGTGACTCATCCGGTCGGCGGAGCGAGGTTTCGTACAAGGTGTCGGTGGACTTGTCCATGGTGCTGTAGATGTAGTCGTAAATCGGCATGAAGAGGGAGTAGTTGGTCCGGAATTGAGTGTGGTGTAGGGAGTGATACCTGGAAATTAATCACACATTGATGTAATTAATTGTCAAATTGAGAACGTACGGACATTATGTGTTACTAATCTAGAAAGAGCAATGCATGATGTATTAGAAAATGCAAATTAAGAAATTAACTTGTGCAGAAAATAATTTTGGGCTTAAATTAATTATCGAGGTGATCAACAGTACACCAGATTGAAGATCGACCACCCATTCATGTTATTCCCTGCTAACGATTATATTATGGTCAAGGTATTTGGGATTTATCATTTTTGTCATTAAAAGAATCATAAAACTACAACAACAACAAAAATTCAATTGAAATAATTGAATTATATAAGTTCAGAAGAGATAAAGAAAAAAACATGACTAAAAAACTGTCCTTTTGAGGGGTGGTTTGGCTTAATAAGCCAAATGTCTTTTCTTTCTTTTTTTGTCCTTATTCAATTTTTTTTTTTGTATTTGTTAGATTTTTGTCAATTTTTTGTGAATTATTGCTTCGCCATTACGAGAGGAATCAACAAGGTAAAAAATTACGATAGAGATTCAAATTTTTTAATAAAGACGAAAAAATTGACTTATTGACTTATTTTCAGCTTTATTCAAAAAAACTTAGGTTTCATTCATAATTCTTTATACTTTTAAAATTCTTCTTGCAATAATCCACAAAAAAATTGACGAAAAATTAACAAATGCAATTTTTTTTAAATAAGAACAAAAAA
The DNA here is from genome assembly GCA_020567845.1 of Rhododendron henanense subsp. lingbaoense. Lineage (NCBI taxonomy): Eukaryota > Viridiplantae > Streptophyta > Magnoliopsida > Ericales > Ericaceae > Rhododendron > Rhododendron henanense. Next base: position 41,294,195 of record CM036319.1, on the reverse strand, counting down.
AATAAGCCATTTGGCTTATTAGGCCAAACAACCCCTGAATTATTTCATCTTTTGAAAAGGCTTTTTTTTTTTTCACATTTCATCTATATATTGCATAGATTTTTCTCGTCAAAAAAAAAAAATTCTTTATTCTAAAAAAAATTAAGCAAAATTGAATTGTACTACTAAAAATAAGACTTCAATTATTTTATACTCCGTATCTTATAAAGTTGGATTGCATTGCATCTAGCATGTGCAGGCCAGATCAAATCCAACTTGATGCATACTATACAGACAACCCAACGTTGTGGCGGGGCCACTTGCCAAATGTGGTACTACTACTTAGGTAGTACTAATTTGTGTATGCATGAGGCATGTGGAACATTTTGATTGATTGATTTCGCACCAATAAATGAGGAGATCGTATGGCAGCTGGTAGGGTAGTGACAGGTGTAGTCTATTGGTGGGTGAGGCAACCAGTAATTAAAAATGAGTCGGCCTGCGAAAATTAGCTTTATTGAATATGTAGAGGTGGTTGATCTTATCTTTCAATTTTTCATTCAGATTACAAGATCCTGTTATCTGAAAATCTGAATAAAAAATTGAAATATTTGATAGAATACTTACACATATTCAATGAAGCTAATTTTTCACGGGACCCACTCATTTTTTCCTAAATTAGTGAACAACTCAAATCAATCGTGCGGGATCCAAAATGAACCCCGCATGCCGATCTGTGTATCATCGGTGCCCTTAGTATTTTCGCATTAATGGTTGGTTTTCTTCCCAAATGAGCAGTCCGCGACAATAAACCGGGGCCTCGCGTGGGGCCCAATTGGTGGGTCAAAAAATATAATGTGCATGCAGTGCCTTGGTACCGTGAGAAATTTTTCAGTGCTGCTCGGCACGGGTCACGTGGTGACCAGCACGCATCTCGGCCGTCCAAACGTGTTTTGAAAGACCCAGATTTATTTGGGCTTGAAGGGGTGTTTTAATAATTTTACACTAAAAAATAAAAAAACGTGATGCCGTGTTTTTTTATTTTTTTCCCTCTTTTTATCGGCTTGAAAAAGATACTAACAATAACGAAACAAAAGTAAATTAAATAAAAGTGTCCAGGGGAGACTTACGAAGGAGTATACATGAGAAACTTGAGAGGAGGGAAGATGGAGAAGAGGAGCTTGGGGATGAGCTCGAAGTTGCAGTGACCCATGTTGTTCATCAAGTCTATGTAGCTTATGTACCCCGCAAAAGACGCTATCGACGCCGTCCTCGTCGCCGTCGACGACAGCAACGGTATCGCGAACAGCGTAAAGTAGGCTATGTGCTCCGCAAACGGATGTATCACAGCTACCACATACGCACGAGTATTCAATTATTCAACCACAATAATGTAATACTAATAAATACTCATGATCTATTAATCAAGAGAATATATATGTTGAAGGTTAATTAAATTAAATAGTGGTGCTTACACGAAATGGGTTCGGTGACGATGGAGGAGTGGTGGTGGGAGTGGTAGCGAGAGTAGAGGTAGTGGTGGTGGAGTGCTCTGTGGAGCCAGTAGTAGAGGAACTCCACCGGACCACTGTGAAGCAAAATGGTCAGGACCACGCCATCTGTTCTCCATAAAGGCAGCTGAGCCGCTCCGGGTACTGTCAGCACTCCTATGTAGAAGATTATTCCATTAAACAATATTTGGTCATCCCTGCACCAATATAATTGTGGGATTCCCACCCATTAGTTAATATCGTGACCACAATTAGCTTGTGATCGATCAACAAGAATTTTGAGTGAGTACGTACACATCCAAGAACAAGAAATTTGAGTTGCTTGTTGGTCTTTAAAGTTGAGTTAATAAGCCGACCATTCAAAAAATTACTCGGACGTGAAAATGTGTGGTTGTGGATACTGAATGATTTCATTCATGTCTCGTACCCATCGTCACGGATGTTTACAAAAATTAGTAAGAGTAATTTATTCTTTCGTAAGAAACATCTTTCTTTATTTGTGCATCTTGATCACGTGCACATGGAGAGATATTTTTAATCAATCATTCTACAATCACAAACTCAATCATATTTATATTGGGACCCACACACACTACACTTGTGTGTGGGCCCACCAAAATATGTGACAGTGTGTAAAGTGTTTGTATGAGAATTTGTGGTTTTAAAATAATTGATCTTTAATAGTAATATTTATACGTACGAAAACAATCTGAACAGATATAAAAAAATATATATAGATTTAGAGAGAGAGAGAGAGAGTGAGTAGGGCAGACCAGTTGCTTTCCCTGTCAACTTGCTCAAATTCAATGGTCTTGTCGACAATCCGGTTACTTCCTTTGGCAGTGCGGTATCGAGAAACACTGATCCAGATTTGGTTGTGAAGCATCCTAAACATGAGGAAGGGGAAAATGAGGAAATAACCCAAATCCCTCTCCTTTTCATCCTTCACCAAGTATGAGTACGTCGCATGAATCGCCCACGGTGCCAATAACACGAACTAGTAAATCCATCCCATGCACCACAATATATATAGCAAAGCCAAAAACACAAAATTATAAGTAAGTTAGCAATATTATACTGTAAGAAGCAAAGCGGGATTAGCTAAGCAATAATGCTTTCAAATCGTAGCATTAGTGTGAGTTTTTTTTTCACTTGAATCCATAAAAATCACGACAATGATCTTTCTAGTGGGCAGCCAATAAGTTATGAAAAAGACAAAAAAAAAAAAAAAGCACAGATTCCAATGAATATTTTTTACATTTTCCGGTTCTTTTATATGCTTATCACACTTTTTAATACATTTTTTGAACTTAACGACAACCCAGTAGATTGTTTCTAGTATTTTCCTTAAAGAAGAAGGGTTTTTAGCTTTGAGTATATAAAGCCAAGCTGAGTATACATGCAATTTTTATTTTAGATGTGGGTAAAAATCGTTCCCGACTTCGTTATGCATTTGCGTTTTTTCCTAATATTCCATCTCAAAAAGCGTACAAATGACAAAGGTCTAAAGCTTATGCGTACGTTACAAAAGTAGCGTGGCAAGGTGACGTGGACGGCTCCGATGCGTTGAGTTGGGTTTGATTTAGACTTCTATAAACCTTTGGAAATCAGATATACTACACCATACATGTTTGCTAACTAGAGCTGATCACTAGAGCTAAACTAATTAACTAAGGCCTGAAATAAGTAATTATTTTTCAATTGAATTAAAAGTAATATATAATGAGAGAATGACCTGTTTCGTAAAAAAAATTACTACATACATAAAAACTTTAGCGGACAATTCTCTTTTTGGCGGCTAGAGCGAGGTGGATTTTAGAAAGCCCATTCTGTGATTGGTTATACTACTACTACGTATGCAAAAAGAGTAGCACCTTTGAATCATCCAACCAATTACCAAGAGATCGATACAGAGAATATCGCACACAGAGACTCAGAAGACAACAGAAGTAACATCTACTACATCTCCCTCTGTTATGGAGTGTGTGTGTGTATATAGTAGTATTACAGTTGCTTAAATAAATACCTTGTAGCTTCCAAGGTGTTTCCATGGCCAATCCGTGAGCACTCCTGGCTTAGAAGCCATACCTCTCTCTCTCTCTCTCTGGACCCTTTTACTCCAACAATGCACACTGAGCGAGAACAAAGATGCTGGCACTTGTTTATAATATTTTGCTGGGCGTAAAAAGTAGGTTCCAACTGCCCTTGAACGCATGTGGGGTGCTGGCGCAGGTGGTCCAGCACTATACCCAATATTTTTGGCAGCCTCTGCCATGGACTAGACTATGGAGCATTGAGTACCTCTGTTAATGATCGTACAATTTCGAAAGCTACCACACTTCTCAACTGTCCACTGACATGAGTTAACTACTACTACTATTGATGAATGTGTATATTCAGGTTTGTACGTGTTGCTACATTCAGCGAATACCTCAGGCTTATCGATGTTATATTTCTCATACTGTTGATGTGCTTGCTGATGGTCATTGTGGTTTCAGAGCGATAGCTGCACATATCGGGTATGGTCAAAATGGTTGGAGTCAAGTACGAAGGGACCTTATTGAAGAGATTGAACAAAATTATGATTTCTACAATGCGGTTTATCCAGTACATGATTGGGCAGAGCAACTACTAATCTTACTGAATTGGTTCGAGCCTATGGCACCACAGCAACATTGGATGGAGGCTATGACTGTAGGAATTGTCATCGCAACAAGGTACAATCTTGTACTGCATACATTTGATGAGGATATGTACGCTTGTTTTACTCATTTGCCATTGAGGTCCCCTCCAGTTCCAGTAGAATACCGTCGGGAAATTGCTATTGCTCGTGTTAATAACGATCATTTCGTGCAAGTTTTCTTACAACCTCATTACCCTGTACCACCCATTCCAATATGGTGGCAGCAGAATGCACTCAACGAAGCTCTTGCTTGGGCTGACAGTTATGGAACACATTTGCTATTGTGGTACGAAGTAATGGGTATAAACAGGCCGGGAGCAGCATTTGGAGGAGATATTGATTAGAATATGTGTTTTTATGTATTTCCATGTTTTGATAATATGTACTCAATTATAATCAAATGAAATTTTGTTTAAATTTATTATTGTTCATTAGAAGAAGTTATTTTTATTATTCATTGTTAAGACAAATTAATTAACTAATTAAAATAATATAAATTTATTAAGTATAAAGTCAATTTTAATTGAAATTAGCATTTGAGTTAACCAAAAAAAAAAAAAGGGATGTAAATGGGAAAAAAAAAAAAAAAAAACTGGAAAAGGAAGAAGGAAAAGGAGTTGGGGTGGACCGGAGGGGGGGGGGGGGGGGGGGGGGGGGGGGTGTGTGTGTGTAGGGGGGGGGGGAAAGCAGGTCTCGTTTTGGCCGCCCCTGCTATGGACTAGACTATGGAGCATTGAGTATGTGTGTGTGTGTTTCGAAAGCTACAACACTTCTCAACTGTCCACTGACATGAGTTAACTGCGCACGTAAGACTTGACTTCCGTCATGGTCTCATAAGCCAACATAATCACGGTAGATTTCAAAAGAGGGACTGGGAGAGAGAGAGAGAGTGCAAAAACCATCCATTCAAAACACGAATATGTGTTTTGATAAGTCCATCACCATCTCGTTTAAATCAACTGGTACTAGTGAGTGTTTTGAACTTTAATTTAAAGTTTTCAGTTACTAGTCAATATTTTTTTTTGGTCACATTCGGCATAACCAGATATCTATAAATAACAAACTGAAAATACATATTACAATGAACGGACACACACACACACCCAAAAAAAAAACACAAATCGAGTCCTGCTTACACAGTCTCCTTAAAACATATTTTCCGCCTCACCGAGGGTATTTGAGGTTGCACAGGCGTCTGTCTCTCAAGATAAAACGGTAGGAAAAACGATAACCGAAACACCGCCGAAAACCGCCTTGGCGAAATGAAGACACGTTTTCCCTTTGTCTCACACAAAGAACAACACTCAAATATGCTGGATGGAATATGAAAAATTGTATGGAACACAAAAACGGTAGCTCCGGAAGTCTTATATACTGTATATATATGCACTACTACTTCCTATTTGGTGGTCCTATTATTAGTCTTATCCGTACTTTGCTCGCAATAGGGATAGGGAACTCCCTATTCATCTCGGTGAATTTAATCTCCCGTGACGGGGATTCTTCCGAGATCTGCTGTTTATGAAGAAAGAAAAAAAAAAGCAAATTTACGATAGCTCCGGAAGAAAGAAAGCAAAGCCATTAGCAATTAGTCGTATAAGGTGGCCGGGACAACTGCAATGAATTCAGTAGAAGAAAATAAACAGCAGCAATGAATTCATAATTGAATTTCACGTCATGGGAATTATAAACCAGTCATAACTTGCTAGATCTTTGAGCTGCGTCGTCCAGATTAATTCGATGAATTAAAGAAGATACCTTTCGGTTGCCTCGGGTTACCCTCCCAAATGCCTACATTATTCCCAGAAAATTTCCAACACTAACATTGTTTGACCTCGTAATAACTCTACCAATGGGCTCCGCATACTTTTTAATGTCGAAGATTAGCCACAAAAAATCTTTTGAACCACACTTTATTCACAATCTATTTGATACTGCTACATATTTACTCACAGCCAAGGACGAAACTAGGATTTTCTACATGGGAGGGACCGAACTATGAAGAGTAAGCACAAGTACCATCACTCTGTAAACAAGTAAGTAGATTGCTGATTTTTCTAGTCTCAATCAACCATTGACATAGCCCGAAAATATTTCTCAATTGTTTGAATTCCATATGCCGAGCGACATAATGCTCAAAAAGATTAAGCTCTACTCTTGGAAATGTTGTTTGAACTTCCCAATTTCTGAAAATACTTCCCAATTGATCGTGTAAACTTGAAGTATTCATACTAAAATTTCAAAAAAAATAAAAAAAATACCGAAACTACGCGGGGCCTTGGCCACCACAGCCAACAAGTGCATCCGTCTCTACGGTTATAGCATTCATTTTATCTGTCCAACTATCCGTTTTATAAATGACTAGATATAACGAAGTGGGACCCACATTCCTAAATGTACATGTGCGTGCTGGACCACTGCTTTGTACATATAGAAGGTAATAATAAGTGCGGGTAATTTTTTTTAAAAATAATTTATTTGAAATTGACTCATTAAATTAGCGTACAAATTCTCTTCCTTTTCGGTGAGTTATTAAAAACAGTAACTCTGTCCACACAGATAAATAGCGCACAGATTCTGCACGGATTTTGTTGTGGGGCCCATCACGGGTTCCACACAAGCGATTCGAGCCATTCATTAAATGTAAAACATTTTTTTAAGGTCCCCTTAAAAAATCAGTTCAATCCGATACTTATAGGTGTTTGATCCAATCATCTAAGTTATCATTATCCGGAAATCAAACTGAAAAGTTAGATGATTGGATCGAGCACCTACAGATATCGGATTGAGCTGATTTTTTGCACGGACTCTTGAAAAAATATTTTACATTCAATGAACGGCTCGGATCGTTTGTGTAGAACCAGTGGTGGTCCCCACAACAAAATCTTTACGCAATCCTTGCGCGATTGTCTGTGTGGCTAGCAGCGTTGAAAAATTAGTCGTTTCTAATTTCTTTCCCTTTTCGGCGAGGTATTAAAACTAAAGAAAACTCTCTAGAATTAGAAAATCATCGTACTCGCTAAATAACCTAAGACATTTTTGAAAAAAAAAATGTACATTCGTTCTCATTCTCTCAAACTCAATTATCGAGCCACAATTAGTATTTAAGATTGTTGTAGCCCAGATAAGGCTACGAAAGAGGCATAACAGAAACCGGCTATAATCAGTGAAAGCAAGGGAACAAGGGTAGTTGATCTCCGATCTGCCACCAGTTTAATTAATTCCACCTATGTTAAGATTGCAATCAAGTTGAAGCTAGGCATCAGCCCCACGCGACCTGTTTGGCCAGTGAACATGAGAAAACTAATTACTTTTTGTCCTTTATGAATTGAGGTCGCGTGTTCGAATTCAACAAAGACCAAACATTCAAACCTTGGGATCGCTGGAGGCTTTGTCCGGTCGTTAACTTCAGAACCCCGAAACTAATCGATGTTGCGCACAAGCTGACCCCGTCATTCGGTTATCTGAAGGAAAAAATAAAAAATCAAGCTCATTGCATCGCTAGAAATGATACTCCATATAGAAAGCTTACGAGTGGCTATTTTTGTATCGTTTTGGCAATTTTTGGATTAATTAGTACTATGGTCCCAGCAAGTACGGTGATGGTTAATGTCTAAATCTTAGCGTTAGGCAATGCTAGTAGACATATTAATTTCTGCAACGCCATTGACAAATGCCCCATCTTTTAAATTACTACTGTTCGATATAGTATACCTAGACTTATTGTTACGGATATGCTTTGTTCAAGTCTGGCGGCCTACGTACATAAAAGTCATAAATTTTTACTTGGATACAAGAAGCCCAAAAGCTGGCTTTTTGGACTTTTTTCTTGAATATCTTAGATATTTCTAAAAATACTTGTGTAAAAGTAATAAATTTTTACTTTTCGGATTTCTCCCGTCGAGACAAACCTATAATGTATAAAAATTTGGCGCAAAACTAACAAATGCAAAAAAAAATTGGAATAAGGACAAAACAAAAAAGTTATAATCCATAACTTTTAGGTAAGTGGAAACACCCACGTATATAGAATATTTGGTTGTAGTCCATAACAAGGAGAATATTTGGTTTGTTCGCCACGACTCTATAGAGATGGCCATATCCAAAGCGAATGGGTTATGGATTGAAGACAAAAAAAAACCTCTTCGTTAAAATGTCATCTTTTGATCAGAACAAGGTTAACAAATGACCAAACGCAGATCAATCCTAACGAGAATTTCACAGGAAAAAAAATACAAAGAACTGGGAAATGGGTGATAAGAGAAACGAAAAGTTATGTCTCATAAAGAATCTCAAGCTGTCAAAGGTAACAGGGAGTTTCCTTGTGTTTTGTATTGTAAAAATTTTAAAATGTCATCTTGTGGTTCGGTTCCGGTTTTGTCCACAGATTGCATCAACCAACAACGAAGTACATGATTCTAATCACTAACCCGATTCAGTTTGTAACCCGATTCTAATTTTTTTTCCGTGTAATTCAATTGTTCCCACTTCCCAGTCAACTAGCATGTGTTCCAGCAAACTACTTCATCATTTAATAAAAAAAAACACAGACAATTCCAGCCATAGACCTGAATTACACAACAAACGGTTCCAGAAAATGACTGAGTGTACGACTTTGGCTTCCCCTCAATGAAAATTGCACTTTACCCCCCTTAGTTTTGACAATGTATATTGATATACTATATTGTCAAATAGTTACAAATAATTTATAAAAATAGGTGTAAAATTATAATTATTTACTACATGTTAATATATATTTTATTTTATTTATATATCTCACGGTCCGGTTCGAATTATCCACGGTTTTCAAATGAAAATCCAATCCTAATCCATATCGCACGGTTTTTTAATTTTGGAACCCGTGTCCGAACCATTAATCCACGGACAAAATCTAAAAGGTACAGATTGGTTCGGCCCGGTCCAATTTTACGGTTCACCGGATTTTTTTGTGCATCCCTAGTTCTTGGTGTGGAACCATAAATAAGCCCACATGCCACAAAAAGGGCTAAAGGCTCATAAGAAAATCAAACCATACGTCCACAGGCCACAAAAAGGGCTAACATAAGGAAAACAAAGGGTAAATGACGGCTAAGGACGTGTTTTGATAATTAATATCCGTCAAGAACATTTTCAGAATTAACAAATGTTCTTAACTTGTTCTTGGCGGGTATTAATTATCAAAACACGTCTTTGGCCAACATTTTCCCGAAAACAAACTATAAGCCCACAGGCCACAAAAAGTGCTAAAGGCCCATAAGGAAAACAAAACTTCTCCAATACCAAAATGTCCCATCCTAGGCCCAAATACCCCCGAGCAGTAAATTCTCCTTGGCCCAGCAACTTATTTTATTCTTGCAGACTTCGGCTCAAAAAGTACACAACGGTGTTACGCCCACCGCTCTATTTTACCGCTCACCGTCTGTCCCCGAAATCAATAGTTTGGATTTTAAAAAACTCTTCTAACTCTTCCCTGAAAGAGTTTTTTGAGATTGAGAGCGGTGGGAGAAGCGATGACTGTTGAGCGGTGACTTCCTGCCAAACGTGTAAAGGGTTTTGTGCCCTTTCCTTGAAAAAGCTGAATTTTTAGGACGATTGATGTGAGGAAATTTGGCATTTAATTTTGATTGCGGGTACCACTTTTTCGGCCTTAAAGGTTGCATTCTGCATTCTGAAGAGCTAGCTTTTTAAACTTTATATTTTTTGGTACGATGGAGTTTCTAGGTCAGCTTAGGCATTTTGATTATTTTCCTTTCCGATCTAATCAAAAGCAAGCTATTTACACCCGGATTAAGAGATTCACAAGAAATATCTCTTTGGGCCTGACCCCAAGAGGCTGCAAAGTTTTGAACTTAGGATGTCTTTATTTACAGCACATCCAAGCTTCTTTTTTGGGTTAGAAGTCATGGATTTTCTCTCTCTCTCTCTCTCTGTGTGTGGGCGGGAGGAATGTCGATAAGTGCCATTGTCTTGGACTCAAACCCTATTCAACTTATGTGTGACATGCCAAGAAACATACTCCTCCGTATCAAGTTTGTGTTCCTATATATAAAACGACAAATTATAAATGATCCCATTCACAAGTTCAAATTTCCTTGTTAACATAATATTAGAAAATATTATGTTATTATTATGTTTCCTATGCTAGGCAGATTGTTATTTATGTTTCCTAATTAGTTTAGGTATCCTTGTTATGCGTATTTTCTTTATTGGTTTATTGTATCTTGATTACCAAGTCTTTGTAGCCTATATATATAAAGGAATGTTAGGGTTATATTTCACACACAATCAATAATACATCTTTCGTTTTTTCTTCACATGGTATCAGAGTTATAAGATCTAGGTCTTGTGGAATTTTCGCTCTTGGCGGGCGGCCTAAGCCTTGCTACCGTCCGCCGGGCACTCATAGTTTACTTCGCCCACCGTGCCTCTTCACCACCAGCGCTTGTGGCTTTCTGATTCATGGATTCTTCATTTCTTTTCTTTCAAACTCAAGTTGGTAGACTTACTTGAGTTTGGCTTGGCTTGGCGTGGCTGCTCCTGGTTTTCACTTATGGCTGTCCTTTTGGCTCTCCTAGTTCTCCTGGCTTGGCTTGGTTGTTCGTGTTTTCTTTTTGGCTTCGGTACTCTTGATTTCTACTTTTTTCAAACTCAAGTTGGTAGATCTACTTGAGTTTGAGGGGGGGTGTTAGAATAAATAGATATAATAAATAAAATCGTGATCTTGAGCTTGTGATTGATTGTAATTATGATGATTTTCTTCCATAGTTAATTAGTATGATTTCATTCCATAATTAGGCTCCCTCTCCTATATAAATAGAGGGCTCATTGTCATGTTTCATATATCGAATTCAATATTTTTTCTCTCTCATATTTAACATGGTATCAGAGCTATAAGATCTAGGCCCGGTGAAATTTTCGCTCTTGCCGGGCGGCCAAAACTTTGTTGTCATCCGCCGGGCACTCGTATGTAGTAACATGTAATTGGCTCGCTCACTGGCTGTTCTTTACTGGCTCACTCGAGTTTGAGGGGGATGTGATGTTGGTTCCTGGTTCCTGACTTCTCCTGGCTCTTGGTTGTTTCTTCTCGTTGTTCTCCTGATTTTCTTGGCTTGGCTTGATTTGGCTGCTCCTGGTTTCTCTTGACTTTTTCAAACTCAAGTTGGTAAACCTACTTGAGTTTGAGGGGGGATGTTAACATAATATTAAAAAATATTATGTTATTATTATGTTTCCTATGCTAGGCAGATTGTTATTTATGTTTCCTATGCTAGGCAGATTGTTATTTATGTTTCCTAATTAGTTTAGGTATCCTTGTTATGCGTATTTCCTTTATTGGTTTATTGTATCTTAGTTACCAAGTCTTTATAGTCTATATAAAGGCATGTTAGGGTTATATTTCACACACAATCAATAATACATCTTCCGTTTTTTCTTAACATTCCTTACCAAAATCCTCGACTCCTAGGAAGAAAATTTCCAACACATTGGCTTCCTGTAATTCATGATTAGGTACATCAGAACCCTCACTTGGTGCTTTCTCGGTCAGAAATGATCATTTTCACGAATATATAGGACACTTGTCTCCCACCCTCTGCTCCAATTAAGCGATCAAATTTGAGGAAAAACTCCATATATGTATTATTCACAAAACAAATATAATATACATGAAAAAACTTCTCCGGCACTGTTTGTCTATTTTTTCTCTTAGTCGACGAATCGACTGGGATTAGTGTAAGTGCTGGAATGTGGATGTTTGTGGTGGTGGAGTTTGGTTCCCTGCCGTATTTCAGGACTTCTCTGGAAGCAAACTTAATGAAGTGAACGGAGATGGAAGAAGAATAACAAAATGGACTTTTATTACTCTTCAAAGTAGAAGTCAGTCGACTATGGATCACAATCGAGAAGACGGTTTTAAGATAACAAGCTACTCCTAGTGCAAGAAAGTAAAGTACAGATAAAAAATAGAAGCCTTTGGGCGATTGAGTGGGGGGTGCTTCTAATTGTCTTCAATTCTTGTATTTATAGGCTGCCACTTTGGCTTGAAATTCAAACTGGATGGAATTCCCACCTCTGATTTGAATTGAGTAGTTACTTCCTTTGTACTTTCACGATCTGCATGAGGCAGTTATTTTGACAGAAAATCCCATCATGTGCTTCATCTTCAACTGCCTCTTTCCACGATCTAGATGTGTTTCGCTTATCCTTTATCCAATTGCCACATGTCCCTGACTATGATGCACGTTCTTGACTTAGTCAATCAGTCCATTTGATAGTTTGTCATTACCAAGCTGTAATCAAATTAGCTCATTAACCATTGCCACGTGTCATTATTTAGCCCAGTCGATTAGTAATGATCATCTTACTAAAATATGGTGTAAACAATGCCCCCCTATTTACCTGAGTTAAGGATTAACTTTGGTAAATATAACACCTAGACTCATCGCCTATATAAAGCGTGGTAATTTATAACTAATGCACTAATAAAAAGTACATGATGTTTTTATCAATCACTCCTCTGTCGATATCGACGGGTGATAATTTTTACGGTGTAAAGACTTATGCTCCAAACTCTTGAAGAGTTTTTAAATAAATTTTACACAACCTTTTCACTTTTCGACTGGTACAATAAAGCCTTCAAGACTTAATAACCACTGTCAAGAATAACATGGCTCTGTCAATTAGTTCCCTTGACAGAAACTTTGGTCGAATCGTCCGCCCTCGATTGTACAAAAGCATGGAGCAGTGTCTAGACCTTTTATCTATCAAGCAGTTACACGGTGTTTTTGGGAGCCAAAAACAGTTTACCGATGAACTCCACCGCCTTCTCGTAAATCATTGTATAATGGGGCCATTCTAACAGTCGATTTGGCCTTATTAATTTCCTTCGAGAAACTGTAAACAGTTACCCCACTTCTTGGGTCATTTTGGACTTCCACCACTTCGTCGGTCCAGTTTTTTAATTGAAACAATGGAGTTCAACACCTTCTAATAAACTGATTCCCATCGGAAAATTATTAGAAGCATCTCGCTCTACGGGTGTAAACATGGTTATAATTCACAGCCATGATTGGCTTGAACTTGTATTCCACGGTTAAGTTTTCACCATTCTTAACCATTATACATAGAGCGGAGAGATTATTTCTACTTTGACCATTCATGGTCTAAATTGAAAAACTCTAGTCGAATTATTTTCATAATTCAACTTGCTTTGAATTTCAAACTTTCGAGCCATTTAAGTTTTATAGTTGGCTCTTCTACAAATGAATTTTTGCCCCCCAAGTTCATTTGGCTAAACCAAATAAAACTGGTACCAAAAGCCTTGTCCGTTATCGACTATACAAAAATCGAGAGGACTATGGCCTATTATTGACAAAAGCATCCTGTGATCAATCGACTGGAGCAATTTTATATAGTCGATCTCCAATCAGAGGTCGTACTTGTCTCTATCCCTCTATCCAAGAGTGGCCAAAGCAGATTTGTCATAAAATTAGCAAATCAACCAAAGCCATATAAACGGCTCTAGAAATCTAATTTGGACACCTGGCAAATACAAAAATCTTCACCTGTCGAGTAAAGGAGCATTTTCATTAACGGTCAATACAATAACAATTTACTCGACTGTTTATGAGCTCATATTGAACATGTAGTTGTTCATAATTCACAGCCATAATTGGCTTGAACTCATACTCCATGGTTAAGTTTTCACCATTTTAACCCACATAGATGGAGTGGAAGGATCATTTTCTACTTCGACCATTCGTGGTCTAAATTGAAAAACTCTAGTCGAATTATATTCATAATTCGACTCGCTTTGAGTTTCAAACTTTCGAGCCATAATTGACTCTTCTAAAGATATGATGAGTTTGCCCCCCATGCAAACTCAATATCAAAAGAGGGCTATTTCTCATTTCAATCATCCTTACTAAAATCTGGATGAAGGAGACATAGATGCCAACAAGACCTTTCAAAATTCTCCTGTCGCCAACAATGAACCATGGCCTCTCTTAAAAACAGTTGAAAATCATAAACTATGAAGGCCTTTAGGAACATAGGTGGCACCCAAAATTATAAGTCTCTGCATGTCCATTATCGACTGCAATGTGTTCAAAATCGACTGGACCAAGCAACCAATCCAATTGTTGCCATATATCCAAAGATGAATTTCTGCCCCCAAAATTCATCATTGAAAGGAGGATTATTTCTCATTCTATATTTTTCCCACCAAAATTGTTGGTGCCGTGTTTCCTCCATAAAAATCATTCTAGTGGTTTCGGTCAGAGGCAAAAACCTTCAAAACTACTGTCATGGCTTTACAGTTCCTCTGTCGAATCTTTTGCCCAAGGCAAAGACATCGTCCAAACCTTTAATACAAGATTGAGAAACAATTCTGTTCTCCATTTGATATAAACCACCGAGAATTATTCCAAGACGTAGCCAATGAATTAATGGCTTCTTTGTACGAATAAATCGTCGAAGCCTTGCAAGGTTTTTCAGTCAAATTATTTTCATGATGTAACTCCTTTCGAGTTTCAACGCCAAAGCCATTTATTTCTTATGATTTGGCTCTTTTGAAGATGAATTTTTGTCCCCCAAATCCATTGTCGGAAAGAGGGTCATTTCCCATTCCGTAATTTGCAAAACATGTTTTTCATCCTTATGAAATTCTGGATGAGAGGGATACAGTACCAGTGAAGCATTTCAAAATTTTCCGTAGCCTATGATGAATAATGGCCACTTTCATAGTTAAGCACTTTGAAGACCGTGAATAATCTTCAACACCCATGAAAAATGGCATGAAGGATTGGTCTTCTATTTAATTAATTGATGCCAAAAATCCACACATTGTCCCACTTAATAAGGGTTAATCTGCCTAGTGGATGACATTCTTTAAACACATAAATTGGTGTAGCCTCTGTATTAGGCTAGAATTCTTCCATTTCTTATGAAGCCTCTGATTTTGATCGGTTGGCCATTAATTGGCCGTTTCACTTTCTATCGCCCAGAATGATTCCAAAGTTGGCCAACAAATGGGCGTTATTTCATTTCCGCAAATTGTTCAAGCCTCACATGCAAGGCTTGCATTTTCACATTTAATCTTTGCCATTACATCTAGTTTAGTGATGGTGCATGTGGACAAAACTGTGGCCATTTATACTTGCCCAAAATTGTAGAAAAGCAATGAACATTATCTACACCTCTTAACCAAAACTGGACATATTTCAACCAAAACCAATACGGATACCAATACAAATGACCTCCGAAAAATCCATACCTCTTACGAATATTGTTGATGAACAATTGAACAAATGGTTCTGGAGCCCTTTTGGTTGACGTGTAGTGTGCCATAGGAGGCATATATCGGCTTTGACTGGTACCAAATCTAGGCGGTACATTGAAATCAGTGGGAATGTTTCCATTTTGGCCATTAACATATTGACTTCCAATTCCATTACTTCCTCTAGTATTTGGAACTGGTTGATAAAAATTCGTTGGCCTTGTTGGGCTAGGCCTAGGTTGACTGGACCGTAATGGAATTCTATTCGCTCCATGTTCAAAAATAGGATTAGTATATACCTGTTGAGGATGCCCCCCAGGCATATCTGAAGTTTCTGGAGTTTTCCTATCGTTAGGCAAACCACTTGAAGAAGGAATTTCTCCTTGTCCTGGTGCAATCAACCTTCGTAATAGAGTTGAAAATTCTTGGGCTGATTCATCTTGTGGATTTGCCGAAACATAAGTCAAAACTTGAACGAATTGCCTGACTAGGTGTGCCATTACTTCCAAATTAGTAAGTAGCCCTCCTTCTAGCGCCAAAACTTGTTTGTCTATTTTTTCTCTTAGTCGACGAATCGACTGGGATTAGTGTAAGTGCTGGAATGTGGATGTTTGTGGTGGTGGAGTTTGGTCTGCCGTATTTCAGGACTTCTCTGGAAGCAAACTTAATGAAGTGAACGGAGATGGAAGAAGAATAACAAAATGGACTTTTATTACTCTTCAAAGTAGAAGTCAGTCGACTATGGATACACAATCGAGAAGACGGTTTTAAGATAACAAGCTACTCCTAGTGCAAGAAAGTAAAGTACAGATAAAAAATAGAAGCCTTTGGGCGATTGAGTGGGGGGTGCTTCTAATTGTCTTCAATTCTTGTATTTATAGGCTGCCACTTTGGCTTGAAATTCAAACTGGATGGAATTCCCACCTCTGATTTGAATTGAGTAGTTACTTCCTTTGTACTTTCACGATCTGCATGAGGCAGTTATTTTGACAGAAAATCCCATCATGTGCTTCATCTTCAACTGCCTCTTTCCACGATCTAGATGTGTTTCGCTTATCCTTTATCCAATTGCCACATGTCCCTGACTATGATGCACGTTCTTGACTTAGTCAATCAGTCCATTTGATAGTTTGTCATTACCAAGCTGTAATCAAATTAGCTCATTAACCATTGCCACGTGTCATTATTTAGCCCAGTCGATTAGTAATGATCATCTTACTAAAATATGGTGTAAACAGGCACGCCACAATTCGGCTGCCATCACTCCTCTCTCTCTCCCTCATTCTGGTGGCTCTCCGATAGTCTCTCCGGACATCTCCGAAGAGTCCCGCTCTCCCGAAGGGGAGCCTCTCCGCTCACACTCTCTCTGCCTTCTCTCTCTCTGTCTCTTAGCCGACACCCACACTCCACTGCCTAAAAGGCAGTCTAAACAAAGGGAAAAAGGGACCCAAGGGGTTTTATCCCCTACAACACACCCACTCCACTTGGGTGTACCCAACAATATGTGGTTTGTTGTTTGTTATATATTGTTTGCACCTTCTTTTTGTTTTGGTAATGCAAGGTTTCTCGGGCCACTTACGCGCACCTCGGGTCAATCTCTACAGTCCCTCTGAGATAGCCCTTAGAGTTGCTGGCGAGTGAAATCAAACATAAAATCTTAGAAAAGAACAAACCCTTAAAACTCAAGCTAAGATCACTTGGCCAATTCCTTAATTGGGGTTTAATCCCAGTTACATCTTCCACTCATTTCAAACCAAAACATTTGTAGACCATTGAGCTCATAATTCAAAAGGACCACGACATCACTGTACATCATGATTATTTTATTTTTTTTTATAGTTTGGTAATCATTTGGCATGTAGTATACATATCTTTGCTTAAACATCTCTCATCCATTTTCTCTCTCTAACATAAAATGTAAATGATGAGTTCGGATACTTTTCGGAAATTCACATTAATCAAACACTTTCCATCTCAACCACATCTCCTCATGCTATCTTTTAGCATTTTTCTAGCAGTGGCGAAAAAAGGTGCTGGGCCCTGCACAATTCCGAATAATTAATTGCACTAGCGGTCTTGGCATGGCGTGAGCAAGGCCTTGGTAATTGGGTTGCCATGCCTTTCTTGCCTGTTGAAAGACAGGGTTAGTTTTCTACATTAATTTCAAAAATTTCTACGGAATTGGTCACAACGAGTCTCCTAAATACTTAAAAACCCTTAAAGTTTTCATTTATATACGGAAAAAAACTCCCTCAAATTTCAAGTCATCAACCATTTTTCGGTCACGTGTGTAAAATTAAATGACAATTACACGAATACACACAATTTTGTCCATTCGTCAGACTTAGCAGGTAACGATATATTTATAAAACATGCTTTTTCTTAATGGGTAAAAAAAACACGTGGTTCCAAACACCCCCAAGTCTGAATCCTCCGTCTATGTTGGCACTACAATTTAATTTATACCAACTCCGCCATCACCTAATAAATAGAGGTGTCAAACGGGCCGTGCCGTGCCGGCACGGCACGTTTAACTTCGTGCTAACCGTGCTTTCGTGCCGTGCCGTGCCGTGCCGGCCTGTTTACTATATTTACTCAAATCGTATCGTGCCGTGCCGTTTACTTAAATCGTGTCGTGCCGTGCCATTTGCCAATCGTGTTGTGTCGTGCTGGCCCGTTTCCGAAATCGTGTCGTGTCGTGCCGGCCCGTTTTCTTAAATCGTGTCGTGTCGTGCCGTTTTGAATCGTGTCGTGTCGTGCTGGCCCGTTTTTTTAAATCGTGTCGTGCCGTGCCATTTTCAATCGTGTTAAGATGTTCCGGCTCGTTTACTTAATCGTGTCGGGTCGGGCCGTGCCGTTTTAGTCTACCCTAACATGTGTGGGTTGAACTAATCTTGCATCAAACATGCAACCATTGTATACATTTGATTTTTTGGCATATTGAAACTCAGCGACATTGGGCAGGGATAGAGTCATAGAGATCCTTACATTCACTGCGTCCTATAAAAAACAAGGGATGAGATGAGTGTGTGTGTGTGTGTTTGTGAGAGGAAGCGAAGATAAGACTCCAAAAAGTGACCGCACCTTAAAATGGCATTATCATGATCATGTTATACGCTCCAGTTTTGTTCAAATCGGGTTTGGAATACTGTGATCACCACTATCGTCAATATTGGTGCGACTGTAGTTTGTAAATAATACTCATATGAAAAGGGAGAATTCTATTTCTCAATTGACATGCACTTTTAAGTATCTATTTTTTATATAGAATTATTGCTTTCTTTATTTTGTGTTTACAAATTACAAAATTTAACAATTAAATAAATAACATATTACAACCCCTAATTAAAAAGAAATTCTTGGTATTAAGGAAGTAAAATTTAACAATTAAAAAAATAACATATTACAAATGGTCCTATTGTCCTAACTGCCCCTAATTAAAAAGAAATTCTTGGTCTTCCATCATTTGCTGCTTATTCCCTTGGGACTCGGTAGCGGAGTGCTTGAATACTTAGACACGTGTCGAACACTTGTTTAGGCTCAGATAATTTGTAAGTTTATAGACCACTTTTTGAAGGACCAATAGGCTGCAACATTAGTTGCCAATTTGATCTTCAAATGTTGTCTCGCCTAAGTCCAACACATTTTACAAAACTTTATCATCATAGCCAAATAAATCTGGAAAGGGCATGATTGGAACACACATGACACATACACACCAGCTGGCTGCTGTATCTTTAACACACACACACACACACACACCCCTGCACTTTTTTGAACCAAAAACGGAAAACCTGTCAAAACCCTCCAAACTTTGAACTAACAGGCAACAACCAACTAAAAACTGCACATTTCGAAACCAGCTGGCTGCTGTATCCTTAACACACACACAACCAACTAAAAACTGCACATTTTGAAACCAGCTGGCTGCTGTATCCTGCATATTCTGCTCAATTTTTACTCAGTCCAATAACAAATGAAAACTTGAAGTATAACACCAATTTGGC
This sequence comes from Rhododendron henanense subsp. lingbaoense, assembly GCA_020567845.1. Classification (NCBI taxonomy): domain Eukaryota; kingdom Viridiplantae; phylum Streptophyta; class Magnoliopsida; order Ericales; family Ericaceae; genus Rhododendron; species Rhododendron henanense. Next base: position 41,274,740 of record CM036319.1, on the reverse strand, counting down.
TCAGATTAGATCATCATAGCCACACTAAACACCAAAGGCTCAGATTATATCATCATAGCCACACTAAACACCAATTAGGCTCAGATTTCATCATCATAGCCACACTTAATATTGTATAACCTTCTTGGATACCAGTAGGCAGCAACATTAATTGCCAATTTGACCTTCAAATGTTGCCTTGCCTAAGTCCAACACATTTTATAAAACCTTATCACCATAGCCAAATAAATCTAGAAATGGCCCGATTGGAACACACATACACACACACACACACACACACACTTGCTGTATGCCTGCATCTTTAACACAAACACACACCTGCACTTTTTTGAACCAAAAACCTGGCAAAAACCTCCAATCTTTGAACCAACAACAGACTAAAAACCGCACAACAGGAAAGCAGCTTAAAATTGCCCCAAAAACACAAGCCAAACATGCCAAAGTAGTTGAAAACTGCCCAAAACACAATCAGAACTGGAAAGGGCCTGATTGGAACACACACACACCCATAAACCTGGTAAAAACTACAGTTTTGCAACACCCAACAGCAGCACCAGAAGAAGCAGTAGACACACACACGCACCTGCACTTCACACACACGTGCACTTTTTTGAACCAACCAACTAAAGACTGCATATTTTGAAAACAGCTAAAAATTGCCCCCAAAACACAAACCAAACTTGCCAAACTAGTTGAAAACTGCCCACAACCACACCTGCTGCTGCACACACTAACAGCAGCAGCAGCAACAACAGTTTCACACATATATGCCAGTGCACACACTCATACACATTATTCCCAAACTCCAAATAACAGGTGAAAACTGGAAGTAAATAAAACATGCTACATACATGAGTCATGACATAGGCCTTTTCACACACAGAGCAGCCCCAAATATAGGCCTTTTGGCTTAGATTTTTAAGCATCATTGCTAAAGAACAGCATGCAAACCCACAAAACATCAAAACTGCAGAAAAACAACATGCTAAACCAAACATAAGCATGGCATCAAGGTAGTAATGAAAACATGATTGCGCTCAGAAAATATATTTTGGGAATTAGAACGGTACTCATAGCTGCATCTAATGATACCCCGCCAAGGCGCCAAGGTATCCACCTTAATTATTAATTGAATTTTAATTCATCATTGCCCACAAATTAGATAACACCCATGTTCATACTTTTTTCATACCACCAAACACCAAAACCTATGAAACTTGCTGTTTGGCATGCTGTTTTCTGCAGTTTAGGCTCAAATTATATCATGAATCATCATAGCCATATTAAACACCCATTAGGCTCAGATTATATCATCATAGCCACACTAAACACCAATTAGGCTCATATTATATCATCATAGCACACACTCAGATATAGAAAGAATAGCACCTGGATGCGGCAATATTAAGTTGCCATTTAAGGCCTTCATAAGTTACCAACATCAGCAATGCATCTCCCCATAATCAGCATCTATATCTTCCGAATCTGCTTTTAGTGCAGGTAATAGAGTGTTGGATGAGAGGAGAAGCAGACTAGCTCCCGATATGTAAACATCATAGTCAACAATATGTAAAATTCAAATCATAACCAACAGTTGAATGCAGTTTGAAACACCATTAGTCCATTTTTTCTGCCAAATGAACACACACACACTTGCACACTGCAGTCACTGCTGCTGCTGCTGCTGCTGCACACACTCAGTACTTTGAAACACCACCAGTAGCAGCAGCACACCTGCACAGATTATCAGAGCCATACCATATCCACCAATATATGTCACAGCAACCTGTCCTTAGGCTCAGATTCACAGCCAAACCCACAAAACTGCATCAAAACAACATGCTAAACGAAACCAAACATAGGCATGGCATCAAGGTAGTAATGAAAAACATGATTGGGCCAGAAAAAATATATTTTGGGAATTAGATAACACCCATGTTCATACTTTTTTTCATACCACCAAACACCAAAACCTATGAAACTTGATGTTTGGCATGCTGTTTTCTGTAGTTTAGGCTTAGATTATATCATGAATCATTATAGCCATACTAAACACCCATTAGGCTCAGATTATATCATCATAGCCACACTAAATACCAATTAGGCTCAGATTATATCATCATAGCCACACTAAACACAAATTAGGCTCAGATTATATCATCATAGCACACACTCAGATATAGAAAGAATAGCACCTGGATGCGGCAACATTAAGTTGCCATTTAAGGCATTCATAAGTTACCAGCACAAGTAGGTCCAGCACCCCTAATCAGCATCTATATCTGAGTCCGAAAAATAATCTCTGTATTCATCTCTAGGATGACATTTTTGAATTCCAAGACGTGCATCCTCCCAATCTTTTAAGCATATAAGACAGTCCAAAATGTCGGGAGCTAGTCTGCTCCTCCTCTCATCCAACACTCTATTACTTGCACTAAAAGCAGATTCAGAAGCCACTAAAGACACAGGTGGTGTTAGTAAATCACGTGCCATTATAGAAAGAATGGGAAATGTCTTTTCAGTTTTTTTCCACCAAGCTAATATATCAAATGATTGTAAGTCCTCAGTGGTAACTAAATTTATCTCTAAATATTGAGTAAGTTCAGATCGTGAACAAGTTTCACTACTACCTGGCCCTGAAATCAGAAACCAAGATGGGTCATTGTCATTGTTACTTGTAGAACATGGGTCATTAATACTTGAAGAACATGGAGCAGCAGCAGCAGTAGTGCATGCAAATTTAGACTCATATGAAGCATATATAGAAGTCAACAATGCAGTGACAGTAGAAGTATAAGGTAATGTAATCCCAAAATTCTCACCAATCCCTTTTAAGAGCTTTTCAACACCCCTTACCTTAATCCTTGGGTCCATTGCAGAAGCTACAATAAATATTGTTGGTATGTTCTCGAAATATTTGTTGAATTTTTCTTCCATAGACTTACAAGCAGCTATAAAATTTGGTTTCATTCTATGACTTTTAAGAGTGTGACTCATATTATACAAGTGATTAAGCACAAGACAAGTAGTAGGATAACGAACACCTGAGCAAGCTAAGGTAGCAGCATAAATTTTTTTCAAAAAGTTCATAAACTCATAAGCAATATTCCAATAAGCTCGAGTTAAACCACCATCAGTACGCATATACTTGGAATTAACATAAGCAGAAATTACATCAGTGTGATTCCTACAAGATTTTAACATAAGAAATGTTGAATTCCAACGAGATTTCACATCAGTTTTGATTTTTTTTGGTTTAACATTGTAACTTACACACAATCCTTCAAATTCTTGCTGCCTAGCTGGGGAAGTAGCAATATAAAGAATAGCATCTCTAATTTTTTCTATTTGTGGTCCTATAGGTTTCAAACCATCTTGCACAACTAAGTTAATGATATGGCATACACATCGCACATGAAAAAACTGTCCAGCATGAGAAATAGTCAAATTCTGTTTGAACAAATCAATTGAACTGGTATTAGCAGAATGGTTATCAAAAGTAATACTAAAAACTTTATCAACAATTTCAAACTCCCTAAAAACACCCATTATACATTGAAAAATGTTCATAGCATTATGAGGATACTCCATTAAACGAAAAGTAATAATTTTTTTATTCAAAATCCAATTGGAGTTTATATAATGAGCTGTCACAGAAATGCAACCAAGATTATTTCGACCACTCCACATATCAGAAGTAAAAGAGATTAAACTACCAAGTTCTGCAATTTCACTTATCAAAATTTTTCTAACTTCAATAAAAGCTTTCAAAGAATCACTTCTGGTTGTATTTCTAGAAACTTTTGAAAAAAGAGGTTGAATATAATGTTTGACAAAATATTCAAATCTAATATCATCACCAAAAGTAAATGGTTATTCTGCTGCAACTACGTAACGGGCCAGTCCCTCTCTCATACTAGATTGAGAATATACGAAATTCGACGTACCACCTACGGTATCAATACCACCAGATTCACCACCAGATTCAACTACGGTATGTTTAAATTTTTTATGAATGTTTTGTAAATGTCGTTCAATATGCCCTACACCGCCCGAACTTGCGCAGGTATAAGTATTTGGACAATAATTACATACAGCTTTAGGTCCTAGATCGATTCCCTGTGCATTTTTAAAATTCTTAACTATGGTAGAATGTTTCCATACCCAAGAGCGACGCCTTGTTCCAGCAGACTGGGCCGATTGGCTATGGCCTGTTACGCCTATAGGAGTAGAAGCTGCTGTAATGTTTGAAGCAGCTTCACCTATAGACTCCCTTCCCAGGCTTCCCGGTGGTGGAGTTTGTCCATCATCATCCGAGTTATGGTTTAAACGCTCATTGTCAAAATGAATGTCTTCAGGATCCATCTCCTACAAAAAACTGAAAACAAAACAGAGAAAATTAGTACAGTAGAATATTAGTTAATAACATCTAAATAAGTTAATAATGACTGACTCAGTAACCAATTTTCATTTCAAAGTTGATAATTTCTTGTTACTAATTTCAGTAACAAAAGCCCTAATTTCTTGTTACTAATTTCAGATATTAGTAACAAAAGCCCTAATTGAGTAATTTCATAACCCTAATTTCAGAAATTAGTAACAATTAACAAAAGCCCTAATTTTGTAACCCTAATTTCAGAAATTAGTAACAATTAACAAAAGCCCTAATTTCGTAACCCTAATTTTAAAAACCAGGTCAAAACCCTAATTTCAGAAACCCTAAATTACAGTAGTCAGTAGATAACGATAAGTGGAGACTGGAGAGGGAAGTGATAGAGGTACCTGTGAGAGAGAGAGATACGGTGACTAGTGAGTGAGTCGGTGAGCAAAGGTCCTAAGGTGATGAGAGAGTCGGACTGTCGGAGAGACAGAGACGTTGAGAGAGTGAGATGATGATGGTCACTGAGTTCAGATCTGATCTCTTCACTTGTGATGGTCACCAACTAACCGTCGCACCGAGTCACCGACTCACCGTTTGAGAGTAGAGAGAGAGAGAGGAGAGCAGCGAGATAGAGAGAGGTGTGACCAGTGAGTCAGAGAGAGAGAGTGAGAGAGGTGAATCAATCGGTGAGAGAGGTGATTCAGGTGAAGAATCGATATATAGTTCGGTCAAAATCCGAACGTTGGCTCGTCAGAGGACCAGAGAGAGGACAGAGAGACGTTGAGAGAAAGAGAGAGTTCGACTGTTCGAGAGAGATCTGAGAATGAGATGTCTGCTAGGGCAGCATCTCATTCCTTTTATATGATCTGTGTGATCATGTGCATGCGAGACACCATATTCCATATGCACCAGCTTATCGAAAATTCTCGTAGAGTCCTATAATACATCACTCGAGGGCCGCCCGAGCTGGTTTTTGAAAATCGGAACCGTCTATCTTTTATGTGGGAGAGATTATAACATTCCTGCAAAAAATGAAGTAAATTGGTTATCGTTATATACTTGATTGTTTATAACGTTCATTTTCCTATTAATGAATCTACGTGTCGATGAAGGAGCTTTAAAAACCCGATAGACCCAAAAATTAGCGAGAGTCATTAAAACACAGAGAATAACAAAATGAACGGTATGGAACGTCATATTTGTTTTGTGATCGTGTGGCTAACGTACGTTATACTATAGCAGAATACCTTGATTCATAACCAACCAAGTTCAATGTATAGATTTGAAAGGTAGCTGCAAACTTTTTTTCCCGAATGTTCGATCTAAACCGTTACGATTTAACGTCTTATCAAATTTATCATTCTCACCTGAATAGGTGATAATCGAATGTCGGAAACCACATCATCGAAACACATTCGGTGCTTCCAGAGGCATTAAAGTCCTATAATGCATTACTTGAGGGTCGCCCAAGCTATTTTTTCAAAATCGGAACCATCTAACTTTTATGTGGGAGGGATTAGATCATTCATGCCAATAATCAAGTACAATGCTTATCGCTACATACTTGATCGGACGTAAACAAAATTCAATCAAACAATGAATTAACATTCCGATGAAAGAGCTTTCAAAATTTGACGCACCAAAACATAGGATCCCATGATTAAAACACTAAGCATAACAAAATGAATGCATTGAATGGTATTGATCGTTGCGATTGTGTGGCTACTGCTTAATGGCCTCGTTTTTATATAATAGAGTTACATATTATATACTAATTTTTCAAATCTATGACACAAGTTAATTGGTGGCATAGTGGTTTGTTTGTGTATGAAAGAACTTAAGGATCTGGATTCAAGTCCTAGTCTAGCCAATCCCTTTTTATTTATTTATTTTTCTTATTTGTACTATGTATTTTTTTAATTTTTTGTTTGACACATTTTTTCTTATTTCTCGTTAGATTTGGCCCATTTGGGGTATAAAATATATGACTCTTGCACATTTCATTTCGTATTAAATTACTCTTGCACCATAAATATTTTGATAAGTTTTTTTAATTTTACTTTTTATCTTGTAATGTTAAATTTACAAACCAAATGTCCAAAGCCTATTTTACTAACAAAAACAAAACAAATATTTTTTACTGAATAAAAATTGATAATTTTTTAAAAGTAAAAACATGATTTTTTTAAGAAATTGTTTTTTTTTATAAATTAAATATCTTAGTTGTTTACCTTTAAAAAAAGGTAAACAAATATTTTTTACCGAATAGAAATTGTTTAATTTTTTTAAAATTAAAAAAAAATCATTTGGCTTATTTAATTTTTTTTTGTTTTTCCGTGCCTCGTGCCGTGCCCTTTCGTGCCCATGTCGTGCCGGGTCGTGCCCGTGCCCATGCCCGTGCCTTACTAGAACCGTGTCGTGCCGTGCCGTTCCTGTCCACTTTCCGTGCCAGTTCCCGTGCCGTGCCCGTCTACGATCGTATCGTGTCGTGCCGTGCCAGGCCAACTATCGTGTCGTGCTCGTGCTGTGCCGCCCACTTCCGTGCCCGTGCTGTGCCCTGGGCCCACTACAACCGTGTCGTGTCATGCCGTGCCAGGCCAAGACCGTGCCTGTGGCGTGCCGTGCCGCCTCTTGCCCGTGCCGTGCCGGCACGGTCCATTTGACACCTCTACTAATAAAGGCTAAAAGGTATGAGAGAATAATATATAGGAGTATTTCTCTCTACACGCTATCACTTCAACAATTAGTGGAAGACACCTACGATGTTTCAGTTTCGAGATTCTTTGTCAGACAATTCCAAAATGTGAACTAATAAAAAAATGACCGGCAATTTTCAAAACTTATACAGTAGCTAAGTCACCTTCTAGTACTCTAAGGTGTTTGGGAGCCTACTTTTTGATTTTTCAGTTTCAGTTTTTTGGCTTTTTGACTTTTCGAATTATTTTCAAAATATATTTTGGAGAATGAGGAGTGTTTGGGAGATATGTGCAGAATGTAGTTTGGAACAGTAATAGTATTTGGTAGATAAATAATGAAAATGAATTATGAATTGGTTTTTTACCAAGTTACCCTTGGCCTTTATTATTGTTTTAAAAGATGTACAAATATTTATTTCTTTGCCTTTGGCCTTTATTATTGTGTTAAAATATGTAAAAATATTTAATTTTTATCATTTTTTTAATTTTCATATGTGAGGTGTAAGGAAGAATTCTGCTTCGGCGACACGCAAATTGTTCCGCCAATGAGAACGACCCTTCTCCAACAAGTCTGAGCTTCTTCTCTTCTCTTCGTTTCTCTCTCTCTGGGTGTATTTTCCGTCTGGTAAACAGGTGAGGAAAAGTGGATAAGAATATGGGGGGGGGGGGGGGGGATAAAAATCGGGGAGGGAGGTGGGAGGCAAAACTGGTAAATAAAGGGAGGAGAAGTGGGTATTTTGGTAATTCACCAGAAAATGGAAAAGGGTAAAAACGTGAAAAGGACCTCCGGACCTGATTCTGGGTTTTGGTTTCTAAAGTGAAAATCAGTGAATCCATTCTTCCAGAATGAGTTCTTATAATGGAGTGCCAAATAGCCAAAATGGGAAAACGAAAATACAAAAATGTAAAAATCCACTTCCCAACTAGGTGTGGGATCAACAGCGCAATAATTTATGTTTGCTTTTTGAAGGGCTATTAGAAAAATGTGATCAACAGCGTAATGATCACCCCGAGACCTTTTTGAGGCTCGGTATTCCTTATCATGTTTGTCATCTCGGCGTGCCGACGCTGATTTGTCCGCTCTCTTTTTTCGGTAGGTACTTACTGTCGATCCTCTTCGGGAAGGTTCTTTGCTCGATAGACTCTATGGTGGCTCGGTTAATCATTGTACCGAACGACCACGATAACACTCCTTTCCCGAGGGATCCTGCGCGCGTTTCTTAAGTCGGTCGTGCGTCCGGGGTTGGCGGTATCGCGGGGGATGTCCTCGTGCTCAGGAGGGTACCCCTCGAGATCCTTGTCGTGCCGCCGAGACATTTGTCCCTTTCGTCCTCCCGATTCATAAGGGATTATAGCTTGGTGGTTATCGTGCAGCTCCACAGTATCATAACTTTGCGAGCCTTGGGAATACTCGTCTCCAGCGGCTGAACCCGAGTAGACGGTATGTGGACTGCCTTTGCGTCTTCTGCCGCCGCCGCCACCTGTTCTACCGCCGAGGCGCTGATGGACCAGAGAACGTTGTTGCCTAAAGCGAGCGCTGTCCCCGGCCGGGTTGTCCGTCAGCGGTGGATCAAGCCGATCCTGAATAGAGATACGGTGTGCGGTGGCCCATCTCGCCGTCGGCGCCTTCCCTGAGAGTCAGAGTGGGAGGTCGCCGGACAGTCTTTTGCCTTCATTCTGGCAATTTCCATTTTAAGGATAGCGATATCAGCGTTTGTCTGTTCCTATTGCTGCTCTAGCATTTGAACATAAGCCAGAGCGTCTTCACCCATGCCTGCCGGTCGCTGAACTGAGACGCTGGGGCCAAGTGGATTGAATCCGGGAGGGGAAGGAGAGGTGGTGTTTACACCGATTTCGGAGAGAATTTGTATGGAAGGATTTGGGGGTAGAAAGGGAGGTGGTGGGCTGTCCATTTCGTTAAGCGGAGATTTGAGAGAAAGAGGTTGCAGGAACAAGTGATTCAAAGAACGAAGGAGGAGCCGCCGTAGATTTAAAAAGATTTCACGTTGGGTGCACCGAATTGTGGTGCTCCGATGAATCTGGTTCACTTCTTCCTTGACCGTGGTTTGATTGAGAGTGGCTCCTGGCTTCCACCTAGCCTGCACAAGGAAACACGACTAAAAGACCACATCGGAGGATCTCAGGGATGGCCCTCCGTTGCAAGGATGAGTACAGTTGCTCGGAGATGAAAACCAAGAACTAGGGTTTTAGAGTATATCAGAATATACCTCTCTAGGGTAGGCATAGAGGGGTATTTATAGGGCTTCCTTTAGCTTGACCTTCAAGACTGTACATGTGCTTGTCGTCACCCTTGTATCACGTTAGGGTTTTGTAACCATTTATGGGGTGAGCTATCACATTCACGTGCCTCCATCCTTATCCAATGTAACCGCTCGGATGACGTCACGATCGTCATCATGGCCGCGGTTGTTGTTCCCACGTGGGTGAGCTGGCAGCAAGGTCCCCACGTCCGTTCAAGGCCGCACGTGGAGTCCAACCATCAAAGGGTCGGCATGCTCGGCCGACGGCTCTTTTTTGACCTCTGGGGAGGTTCCACCGAATGTTGGTATAGACCGAGCCGAACCATTGACCAGGTTTAGACCAGCCCGGATCTTTCGTGGGAGGTTAGATATACGCTCGGCACGGACACGAGCCGTTATTTCGGCCTGCTACACAAAGTAGTTTTAAAGTGAATATTGTTCTCTCATTACCAATCATACAGTGCCATTTCAAAGTGGAGCCCACTGCTTGTGAGAGAGGAGTGTCTGGGGAGTCGTTGAGAGGCGTGTCCTCAGTATTTCCGTTATAATTCACTTCTTCCATGATTTTTTTTTTTCATTTATTGGAAATTTGGAACAGATTAATTCTATGCAAAACCGAAATTTAAAATTCTTCATCCCCTGAGATACATACTATCTGTAAGCCCACCCTAGCAAGGTTTTGAATACCTGGAGTACGATTTTCCTACTCCTACGGTAGGTGCCATTATCAATTAGATATTGGGCATTGTATCGGATTTATAGCTATTGATTTTATTTCTCCACGTCAAAGAAGTATAATATATAGATTTATTAAAAGGAAAAATAAGTTTAAAAGTAGTCTGATACCATCCGGTATTTGACCGGTAGAGGAAGAGAAAAATAAATCTTAAGAGTCCTGCTACAACCACATACCAACACTCACACAAACTCACTCATATCACATGTGGGGTCTACACACACTACACATTTTCAATATGTGTGGGGGCCTACAATGTGATGTGAGAGAGTTTGTGAAAAAAAGAAGGGGTTCTGACTGGCCGGTCCTCTTTTGTCATTGTCTACCGGTCCAAGCCCACCACATGTCAAGCTCATTTCGTATAAGCCATGTTTTAAGTAAACTATCAAAAATACCCCGCCTCTTCCTCGCGTATGCGACCATCACCAGATCCAACGCGAACTCCTATTCCTTCTCTTCCCCTTCTCACCCACCGTCACTCCTACTCCTTTCCCAGCACCAGCCGCTCACATCCCAACTCCCTCACCCTCTCCAACGCCGGCAACTCCTTTTCCTTCCCCTTCTCCGTCGCAGTCACCGTCACCGATCCACACCCCAACCCCATCACCCGCCCCCGCCCCCGCCCCCTGCCGCTGTACAGCGTGGTCGCCGGAGTTCGCCTCACTTTGCACTTGGCCATCGACGTGCGGGCTTGCTGCGAGCTGTACTTGGCTGTCGACATGCGGGCTTGCTGCGAGCTGTATAAAGGTACCTTGAAAATTTGAAGCAATAATTGATTGAAACTTTTTTCTTAATTCTGAAATGCAATCGAATCGATTCGACCGTCAAGATCGACATACAAGACATACGTTTATAAACGTATGTATCAATGGGGCGTCTGTGAGTCTCTCCATTTCCGATTTGTATATTCAATCATATCAATTTTGTTTTCTTCTGCATTTGTCTTGTTTGATTGATAATGGAATTCTATGGTGTTATTATATTGGCCACTGAAAGCAAAAAAGAATTTAGGTGTGAAAAGTGTAGTTAGAATGTGAACTCTATTTTATTCCGAAGGTGTGAATTCTTCATTTGAGTGTGAATTGTGTCTTTTCTGAACGTGTGAATTCTTTATTTTGGTGCAAATTATGTTTTTTTTAAAGATATGAATTTTGGGGATGTGAATAGTGCAAAGGGGTGTGAATTCTGGGAGTGAAAATTCTGCAAAAGGGTGTGAATTCTTGAAAATGAGTGCGAATTTTGCAAAGAGATGTGAATTCGGGGGCTGTGAATTTTACAAAGAGATGTGAATTCGGAGATGTGAGTGTGAATTTTACCACAGCCCCGGGTGGATCGGAGCGGCCCAAAAAATAAAGTTTTGAATTTGAAAAATTGAAGAGTCGCCACCCGGATTTATGGTTCGTCACCCAAGAAACCGTTTTGATTGAAAATGATTGTTTGAATTGAAAACCAGAGATTCGTTAAGGGTTCGAAAGCCATGTTAATTACGGGGGGAAGGATTATACGGCACCCCTTCGCCCGATACGAAATCGGTCTCTACTAAACATTTGCGGGATTTTTTGAAAATATTTTGTTTTATTAAACAACTAGCAGGTATCCACAGATATATCAAATAAGGAGGTGCATGCATCTGCTGGTGTACAATGTATGATGATGGAATGATACAAAATGGAATATAAACAGCAAATGGAGAACTGTTACTGAAATCACTCCCGAGCGCTCAAGACTGCATTCCTGAACGTTTAGGAGCTCCGCTGAGCCACCCTGCAGAGTTTGGTTAGAACAGATATAACATGGTACTTGAAACAGTAATATACAATTACCAACATACATTAGTGCTCAGCAAAAGGTTTAAATAGTTAAGAACTAGTCCCAACTATCCAAGCCTTGCTTTCTTGCAATAAGAAATAAACCTAATTGGGCTTTGGAAGGGACCAATGCACACCCAATGCTCAAAAGGACATTGACAAGAGAACATTCAAGGGAAAATGTGATTTTGCTATACTAACGTCACTCTAGAGCGCTAAGAAATAGTTCTGAACACTCAGGAGTGAGCTGCACTTCAGATTTAGTTTTGAACAGAAAGATAACCGATCTTGACATGTTGTTCTCATTCTGTTTTCTGAAGATGAGATGCTTCTAAAAATGGTTGAAAATATTTGTCTTTGAATAAAAAGAATTAGAAGAAATATGCCTCTATCTTCAAAAAGTGAATCATTTACAACAACATACCAATGTATAGCCCATGCATTTGTGAAAAGAAATTTCATTTCCCTTGAACATTCAAGAGGAAGATAAGAACCATGGGTGGAACCAGTCCTGAGCGCTCAGGAGAGGTCCTAAGCGCTCGGGAGTGTCCCAGAGCAAGTTGAAAAATCTGTTATGTGGTTCTTTTGCCCTTGTTTTTACATTAAGGCCACTCAACCACACATCCAGTATGAGGAACTGGAGTGGGCTAGGTGACCTCCCTCAGAAGGATAATAGCCCTTTTGGTTTGAAAAGTAGAAGGATTTCTACGTTCTTGAATGAAACCTTGCTTCTTGGATGGATTTTGAGGATGGAAAAGAGTGGGAAAAATGCAAGAAGTGAAAACCAGATGTGACCTTCTACTTCCTGAATTTTTCTTGATGTATTTGGTATTTTTGGAAATGTTTGAGGATGATTTTTGAAGAGTGATGTTTTCTTTCTTCTGAAAATGAGGGGGTTAAGGAGAGAGATTTCGTGGTCCTCCCCTAATGCAGCATAGGGCTGTTTATATAGGGGAGGAGAAAATAAATTTGAATTTTGAAAATTAAATTAAAAATAAAATAGAAAATATTTTAGGGGGGAAAAACATTATCATTAGTCTTCAGTAGACTTCTGATGGGGTGTCCTGTAGCAAGACCAGAGGGTTGAATGAATATAATCATGCCATCCTGAAAAAGCTGAAAGCTCAAGCATGCATTGGGCAATACAGTGGTCCTGAGCGCTCGGGAGTGAGCTTGATCAGGGTTTTTGAAATTAGGTCATGGGCGTTTAGGAGTGGTCTTGAGCGCTCAGAACTCATTTTCATCAAATTGTTTTTGATTTTGAAAGTCCAAGAAGCAAGGTCCAAGTATAACGGAGGCTTGTATTAATCCAAATTCATTATCGAGGGGCCACGAAGCCACAAATTAAAGAATTTCAAGAGGTCTAAATTGGGGTGTTTACAGTTGCCCCTCTTTGCTCGGCGCTTGGCATCATGTCTGGACACAAGTGACGTCCAAAGATTTGAGACAGCCCAATTTGAGCCGTATTGAGCTCTTAATTCAAAATCAAATGCAAGCGAAAGATGCACAAGTATTTAAAAGAAAGTGACATGAGGTCGGGTCCTTTCGGACTACCTACGTACCTTTCTCTGCAGGGATCAGACCAGCGTAGTTCTTCGGACAAATGCAAACACATGTAATGCATGCATGAAGAATGATTGACAAGAGGCAAATGGATGGAGAGCCCACCTGTTGCTTTGCTCAGTGGAAAATTCAAGAAAACACGCCACTTTCTCAAATAAAAGCGATTTGTAAACGCCTTGATAATAGGAGAATTCGACTGTTATTATCAATCACCGAATAAAATGCTCGACCATCATTCCAAAATTGTTTGCCAAAAGTGTATCAATGCCTAAAATTCATTGCCGATCACTCTGTTTCGGTACGAACATATTGGGACTGAGATTGATTTTGTAAATGGATTTGAAAATTGAGAAAGTATCAGAGAAAAACAATACACGGGGAATCGAAGACTTGGCACGAGGACCGAAGATAGAGCTGAGCGCTTGAGACCACTCCTGAGCGCTCGGGACCGCTGCTTGGGCCCAGCGTCTCTTCGTCTTCCTTTTTCAAAAACCAAGGTTTCAAACCCATTTTCGAGCGCTCGGGAACCAGACATTCCGTACCACTCTGCACGATCTCTCCCTCTCTCTCTGCATGGTCTCTATCTCTCTCTTTACTCGATCTCTCTCTCTCTCTCTGCTCGTCCTCCCTCTCTCTCTCTCTCGAAATGGATCGATACCAAGACTTCTGTTAAATTTTTTTGGAGGGTTCCAACCTAAAACCAATTGGCAATAGGTGGAGTAACCTCTAGAATATATTAACTAAGTTTGGGTGGCTTAGATGAGCGATGTGGGACAAAGTCTAACACTCCCCCTCACGTGCAGCCCGGATGCACGTGGAGGTACGAATTGAGGAAATTAGGAGATTTTTACTCGGGCGACCTCTCACATGCAGCTCGGATGCACGTGGAGGTATGAATTGATGAGGTGAGACGATTGACTCGGGCGATAGAGACTTGACCACACGAGGTGAGGCCACCCAAAACCTGGCTCTGATACCATGTTAAATTTCTTAGAGGGTTCCAACCTAAAACCAATTTGCAATAGGTGGAGTAACCTCTAGAATATATTAACCAAGTTTGGGTGGTTTAGATGAGCGATGTGGGACAAAGTCTAACATGGGTTGTGGTGTGCCAGGAAATCTGTACCGTGCTACGGTGGGCTGTGGTGTGCCAGGAGATTCGCCGGAGGAGAAATATGGATTCAAGGGAGGAAGAAGGGGGGTCGACAAGCGGTAGTGGAAGCGGGACGGCGCCCAACAGCGTGGGGGTTGCCATGGGCGACGCGGCGACGACAGGGAGTGCCAAGGCGCCTGGCGGTAGTGCACCGAGCGGGGGAGGGCACCCTCATACCCCTGCATGTCATATATAGGCGGTAGCTCATGCATATTATTTGATTAAGTTAATCAAATTAACAACTAAATTAGACCCTCTCAAATAAGAGAGTGATCGATTATTCAGTGCCCCTGGAGCAACAACTAATTTTTCCAAATAAAAAGCTATGGATTATAGATATCTGATCGGTGTTTTGATGGTTCGTAAAATCAGCGCCGGCCCAATGGGAAGGCCCAAGAGGCCGCCGCCTTGGGCCTCCACATTTTGGGCAAAAAATGGAGCACCCTTTCCTAGATAAGTATATATATTTCCTGTGCGCAATTATAATATAAACTTCTTTGGTGGTTCAGTGGTAAAGTGTTTATTTTTCCACACTAGATGTCTGGGTTCAAGTCCTGGTAAGATACTTTTTTAAAGTGTTTTTTTGCCAAAAAAAAAATTCTCTTGTCACACAAATTGGGGGCTACTATGATTCAAACCTGAGTCCACTAAATATTATTGCAACCGCACAAGCCATTAAGGCCGGAATATTTACCATGTTTAATACTATGAACGAAAATGATATGTGGATAAATATTTCTGTTTATTATTTTTAAATTAGAAAATTTATGTAGAGCACAATTTCACAATTTGGCCTAGGGCATCCAAATACATTGGGCCGACCTGCGTAAAATTACCTAATGTACGAGGAAAGAGAATGCATGTAGCTCGAAGCTTATAGAGACACGCTCACAAGCCAAACAAAGATTCAGGATGGCATTGCATAAAATTATTTTTCTCCAGAGCAATACCATATATAAAGACGCCTTTTGTGGTCATTTCATAGCATATTAACACAACAAAACACACCTCGTGACTGCATTACGTCGTACCGTAATTGTTGGATGATTAGTGCTATTTTTAGTTTTTTTAATTTTTATCGGATTGGTGTTGCTATTCGTTGGCATCTAGTTTTTTTTGAAAATAGTCATTCATTCATCAACAGCCCAATGGGCAAACAGATTTCAGAACAGATACAAGAAAGAACCAAAGCAACCGAAACGTCAATCTCAGGCACCTACTGCCGAAGTAGGCCCCGCGATAATGCCAGTACATAAGAACCAATCTCGGTCTAGATAACAGAGAATCTAAGAGATCCACAACTCAAACCCTAAACTTTTAAGCAATGCTGAAATCTGAAGGCAAAACAACAACAAAGCAACGAAAATCTAATAGGTCTCATGGACAAAACCACAAGGGTAACCGGCCTGAACAGGATGAGAATTATCAAACGCCATCGGACCACAGCGATCGAAGACCAGTCTTCTTCCAGCCGAAACTGTTGCGCAGCCCAATCAAATGCCACTGGACCACCACCAACCCCAACAACACCACCGAAACCCACCAGCCCCAAAACAGACATCCAAAGACACAAAGACCACCAACATCGGACCATTCCTCAATAGGCGTCGGGTTATTTGCCCACCACCATCACCCACTGGATCTAGCAAAACCAGACCGATACAGACACCAAACTGGGGAAACCAATCGGGAAAAAACGAGAAAAACCTGTAAATTGGAAACAAAACAGGAGAGCTCTAACCCTATCTCACGATTATTATCCACCGCCACATTCGCCACTCGTTGAACCGGCCGGCCTCTGCCACCAGATCAGGGAGACCATGGAAGAGCCGGTCAAAACCAGAATCACAAGCCACCGGCTGGAATCTGAACGCTGGATCTCAGCAACCATGGACAACACCCAAAAAACGGAAAGAAGTCGAAACAGGACCTTAGAGGAGAGGAGAGGAGAGAGATGAGGGGAGAAGAGAAGGCGCCCCCCCCCCCCCCCCCCGGAAAGAGAACTCAGATCTATTTGGGGCTCTCTCTTTTTCGAGAGAGAGAGAGAGAGAGAGAGAGGCGGCTCCACATAGAACAAACCATGGTCAATTGAACACCCTTCCATAAAAAACTTTCTAAGAATACATATAATAATTTTGGTTTAGCTATTTTTTGAACATCCAATCGTAAAAATAATTGAACATCCAGCTCAAAAATAATTGAACACTCATCCAAAAATAATTGAACACTCATCCAAAAATAATTGAACACTCAGCCCACAACCAAATTACAACCCATCAATCTAGGCAATTCATATTTGAATACCTAATACATTAGTTCAAACAAAGCTCACAATCATGAATCATAATAAAAGAAAGTTGAAAAAAAGAGGGAATAAAATAATCTATTGGGTAAGTATTGTGTTCTACATTCTCTTTCCATGTTCATTATTGATATCCTAAATATGTTTATTTTGTATTCATGACATTAATTGCATTAGTTTTTTTTGTTTGATTAGCTTATAGAATTATGGACAAGATTAAAAAAATTCAACTACGTTCCAAAACTCCGCTAACTTTAACAATATTCCTTCGAATTCTAGTCTACCATAGAAATTCTCTATCATATCATTCTATAGAAGAGCTTATCTTCAAAAATGTCCGCTCCAACCTTTTTGTCCCAATATCTTTTAACAAGGCACTAGTAGTTTGAAACATTAGTTTAATGTCAGAACAAAATATGACATATCATATATGACAACGGTAAAATTTACTCTCCATTCTCAAAACATTGTTCACTACACAATACGAGAACATTGAAAAAATTGAATTTTTGTTGACAAACATATAAGACTACATTTTTAAGTTCTAATTTCGAGCGGTAGATAATATTTTTTCCCCAAAAGATCTTTTGTTTTACTACAGTACGATTTAATTATGCTAATATTTGAGATTTTGTACATATATTGTTGGTTTATCAATGAATTAGTAGAGTTAAGGTAATATCTGAACACCCTATTACAAATTCCTAGAGCCGCCACTGGAGAGAGAGAGAGAGAGAGAGAGACAATTATCTCCAAACCTTCGCTTCCCAAGGTTGGCATCTAGTTCTGTTCTGCGATAGAGATCCCAAGTTGTGGATAATCAAATCTGACCAGGCAAGACAATTTTCTAGGCAGATCGAGTGGCGTTCACAGCCTGGTTCATTAGGAAATCTTGAGACGAGTACTTCATTTCCAACTCTACTCCCATAAATCTAGTGGCTACTTCGATGACGGCTAATGATCATGCCCCTCGTGAATTCTCGAAATGGATAACCTGCCTGATCGAGGATAGGAATTCCCAATGGATTGAGGGCTCTGGATCGTGGTTGGTTTAAACTTGATTGTGATGCAGCATTCTTTCAAATTGGATACCGTACATGCCTGTTGAGGATAGGAATTCCCAATGGATTAAACTTGATTGTGATGCAGCATTTGTTGGGATTAAACGCGGAAGCACCCAAAGATTGAGATTCAAACACAACCACAATCGCAACCAATGGAAGTACGATGAAAAATTAAAATAGAAAGAGACACACAAGAATTACGTGGTTTGACAATAATACGCATACTCCACGGAGAGGATCCCGTTCTTTGACTATGAGAATTTTCCGTACAAGTACACTTGAGTATAAAATAACCCACACCCAACCCTTATACACTCACTGATAAGCCCACAATAGTGTAAATAATCGGGCTTATCTTGCTCATTTTTGCTACACTCGCGCGCATAACTCTTTGTTTTTGAATGATATTACGCGAAAGATGCGTTTTTGGTGGTTACAGGTTTTCTTTGAGAATAAGGCGTATTTAACGCCACGAGCTCACTCCAACGTTGACCGGGGATCCGAGTGCTCCAAACGGAGCAATATCTGAGCTTGGGGGAAATCGTCGAAGCCCCGGAGCCAGCCTGATAGGTGCTGTTGTGAGAAGCTGTCATCCAAGAGTTCCTACCGGTAAGAAGCCTTTACTGACCGGTAGGAACCATTTCCTACCGGTAGAGAACTTTGCCTACCGGTTCAAATTTCCAACAGAAAGGTCACAAGCAACATCGGCCAAGACCTACCGGTAGAAACCCAGTTAAATCAGCACTCAACTTTTGCTTCATAGTCGTTCTACCGGTAGGTGGTCAATTTCTACCGGTAGAAGATCCCCAGATTCTGCAGATTTTTATTTTCTTTTGTACTAAAAAGAGGTACTATATAAACCCCATTTGCACGTTTTTTAGGGTTAAGTTTTATCATTTTGAACTAGCTTTTTCTCTCTCGACTTCCCTCTCCTCTCCAACTCTCAATCTCTCTTCAATAGAGCATTGATTGGTGGGTTTGGAGGTGGTTGACTTTCATTAATGTTGTAAGTACTCTTGGGATCCTTATCAATCTAGCATTTATTTCCATTTTCAGCATGTTTTCGTGTTCCTCCTTTCTTTCCCTAGTTCATTTCATTTCTCCTTTCATTATGTGTGAGTAGTGTAGTAAAGGTAGGTTGCGGGATGGTTAGCATCCCGTAGCCATGGGTATTTCTTACTCTTCTCTTGCAAATCTTCATTTACTAGCTTAAGCATTTGTTAGGGTTCATTTTATGTATCAAAACTTAGAGGTGTTAACCTCTTTGATCAAATGTAGGCAAAGATTATACTGCTTGCCACATTTGATACTTAGAGGTATGTCCCTCTTTGTGTTTGTTTAAATATCTCAAAAGAACCCTAGTCATGGTTAACACTTTTGTTCAAAAGAGAAGAATCGAGTTTGTCCTTGTGTATGGATGTTGATTATCCCTAAACCTAGCCTTTAGTTTAATCTCCAGTTAAAAAGCCGTAGATAGGTTAAATATCCAGTTAACTAAATCCTTCAGTTGGTCGTCTCAACGTCGAAGTTTGGTTACGCAAGCTAATCTCTTAAACAAGTTATATATGGATGCGCTCCCTGTGGATTCGACCCTGGACTTCTGGGTATTATTATGCTTTCAACCGACCTAACCCTACGCTTGGGACATTATTATTTCGGCATACAATTAGGTCGCAAGCACACACTCATACAAGAACACACTCTCACCAAGTACAAGACTTGACCCTTGCACACACTGCTTTTTCCCTCCCTCTATTACGGAAAAAAAAAAAAAAAAAACTTTCGCATGCCATTATATAAGCATCCACCCACCCATGCATTAATAACATTATTCATGTTCCCAGTAGAAGATGGAAGGTCACGGCATTAGCAAAGAGGTAACAACTAGCACTTCGGGAAAAACAGAAAACTTCAACCACACAAGACTTTTGATTTATTGAGAATTTGAACCAACCCAACAGCATTCTTTCTAATGGTAAGATATATCCCAGTTAGGATTTAACGAATTTGGTAAAATTCAGGATCGCAGGGTGGGTGAAATTAAAATGGGGCTACAACTATTACTCTGTCAATGACTTCATACATAGTCTGGGGAGCATCCTAACTGGGATATAAACATTTTTGTATTCCATTTGGGTTGCTCCCTCCTTCTTTGTGTGTGTGTGTTTTGGGTGTGTTGTGTCCACTAAAGGTGTGCGAATGTGTGCTCTTATAATTTTAAGAGGGACTGAAGATTGGTTTACTGGATCATGGAAGAACATACTTACAGCTTACTTATCAAAAGATTTACCATGGAGGAAGCACCAATTAATGATTCTATGTATTAGATTTCTTGGAGGGTTTCAACCTAAAATCAATTGGCAATAGGTGGAGTGGCCTCTAAAATTTATTAACCAAGTTTAGGTGGCTTAGATGAGCGATGTGGGACAAGTCTAACACTCCCTCTCACGTGCAGCCCGGATGCACATAGAGGTGACAGACCAGACTGACTGACTCGGGCGACAGAGATAATAGAGACTTTCCCACGAGAGGTGAGGCCACCCAAGACTTAACTCTGATACCATGTTAGATTTCTTGGAGGGTTTATATCTATTTTAACAATTGCACCCAATAAAACACAATGGGTTGTATAGAATTAAGCAGCAAAACTTCGGCGAAATGGGTATGAGAAAACAGATAAGCGTTTGTCGAAAAAAAAAATGTTAGAATAAATGGATATAATAAATAATATCGTGATATTAAGATTGAGATTTGATTGTAATTATGATGATTTTCTTTCATAGTTAATTGGTATGATTTCCTTCTTTAATTAGGCTCTCTCTCCTCAATAAATAGAAGAGCTCATTGTATAGTGTTATCGAATTCAATAAAATATCTCTTCTCTCATATTTTAACACTATGGGAGACAACAGACAAGGGATCATGGAGAATACTTCAGCAATAGCTTATGGCTGACTAAATGGCTCTTAAGGGATACGTCAACTCATGGGTTCTTATGGATTCTTAAGGGGTTCACTCATCAACGCGAATGGTAAAGTTCACAGATTGGAAAGTCTGGCTTTTTGATTAATGGAGGAAATAGCTTTACTGGGATCTCCGGCCAAAGGATCAAAAGGGTAGCAATCTGTTGTTCTGTATTTTAGTTGTATGCTTCGGTGATGAGATTGCTAGAGACTCTGTCGGTAAACGATGTTTTTAGTTGAATCTGTAAGGACCAAATTCTGGAGTCTTTGTGTATTGGCAATTCTGTACGACAAAACACATTTTTATATCGAGTTGTAATTTTATTATTTTTATAGGCTAGTGAGTCAGTATAGGATTAGAGTGGAAGGAATCTATTTATTTGTAATTGAATGAGAGTGAATTGATTGTCTAAAGGCAGAATGACTTCGCGAATGGAAAGAGGCTAAATCAGAACGGATTGATCGGGATATCAATCGGATATCCATCGAATACTACTGAGGCGTATTGGTGGGCTGGTGCACACATTACAACTAATACAATTAGTTGCCTTATTTGATCTCCTAGATTTTGGATTACAGCTACAGCCTTATAAAAGGAAAAGGGGGCAAACCACATGTTGAGTCTACTGTGATCGAAAAGAAAAATAAAGGGGCGGCAGTAGCTTCTCTAGTGCGGCGGCAGTAAAGAGAAAAGGAAGACGTAACTGGTTTCTGTTGGGAATGCCTTGTATTCTTTAGTCCCACATTGGTTAATTATGTTGTTTCCGTTTTTGTAGCCTATTATAAATAAGGCTTTTGAGGAACTTCTAAAGTATCTTTTGGGCTTTCATATTGTGGCCTTTCTAGAGTTACGGATTACAGCCGGCTCTTTGTATCTCTTCTTCACGTTGGTTAGTGAATCCTCTCTCTCCTCGCCCGTGGACGTACCCATCTTGGGGAACCACGTATATCTTGTGTCTTTGTGATTTCTTGTTTAGTTTTCTATTTCTCGTTCTTAGCTTGCATTCATAGCGTTCGTTACAACAAACTGGTATCAAAGCTTTAGGTTGCAAAAACTAGGGTTTCGTTTCCGATTGTGGCTATGGCGGCTAAATTCGAGATTGCGAAGTTTGATGGACAGAGCAGCAGTTTCAGTCTTTGGAGAGTAAAGATGAAGGCCCTGTTAACCCAACAAGGATTGCACAAGGCTTTGTCAGGCAAGACTAGTTCTGGAATCAAAGAGGAAGATTGGGATGATACGGATGCCAAAGCTCTAAGTTCTATTCAGTTGAGTCTGGCAGATGATGTTCTTCGCGAGGTGGAAGAAAAAACTTCAGCAGCAGGAATTTGGCTGAAGTTGGAAGGCATATATATGACGAAGTTGCTCACCAACAGGTTATATCTCAAACAACGTCTTTATACGTTTCGTATGCGAGAAGGTATACCTGTTAAGGATCATTTAGATGAGTTCAATCGTATTATTATGGATCTGAAAAATATTGATAGTAAAATTGAGGATGAGGACCAAGCCCTAATTTTGCTATGTTCTTTACCACTTTCATATGAGCACTTTGTTACAACCCTATTGTATGGCAAAGACACAATATCCATGAAGGATGTTAAGGCCAGCCTATATTCGAAAGAATTGAGGAAAAAAGTGTCAGGTGAGGGTGATGCACATGCGGAGGGTTTGTTTGTTAGGGGAAGAACAACAGAAAGGGAGGAGTCGAGTAATAGGGGAAGATCCAGATCATCAGGTAAGAAGAAGGGAAAGTGCAATTATTGCAAGAAATCCGGGCACTGGAAAAAAGACTGTTTAAAACTCAAGGAGAAGGAAAAAGAAGACCAGAAAGGGGGTAAAGTAATTGCTGGAATTGCTGAAAGTTCAGATGAGTCAGATAATGTGTTATCAGTTACAGAGGGCGATTCTCGCTCTAATACCGAGTGGATTATGGATTCTGGATGTTCATACCACATGTGTCCGCATAGAGAGTGGTTTTCTACTTATGAGGCGGTCAATGGTGGTACAGTTTTGATGGGCAACAACATGGCCTGTAAGATTGTTGGTTCAGGAACGATTCAGCTTAGGATGCATGACGGTATTGTTAGGACTTTATCTGAGGTTCGACATGTTCCAGATTTGAAGAAAAATCTTATATCCCTGGGTGCTCTTGATTCTCATGGTTGCAAATTCCTCGGTGAAGGTGGAGTTTTGAAAGTCTTGAGGGGTGCATTGGTACTGATGAAGGGTCAGAAGCGTGGTAACCTCTATACACTCAAGGGCAGTACAGTTCTAGGTGCTACAGCAACGGTTGCTTCATCCAAGGTTTCAGATTCAGACTTGACTCGTTTGTGGCATATGCGCCTTGGGCATATGAGCGAGAGGGGGATGACAGTTTTGAGCAAACAGGGTTTGCTATGTGGCCAGAAAACTGAGAAGCTGGATTTCTGTGAGCATTGTGTCTACGGCAAGTAGTGCAGGGTGAAATTCAGTACAGCTGTTCATCGCACCAAAGGCACAGTGGATTATTTTCACTCAGATCTTTGGGGTCCCGCAGAGGTAACTTCTAAAGGTGGTTTTCGCTATTTTATGAGTATTATCGATGATTTCTCTCGTAAGGTTTGGGTGTATATGTTGAAACATAAAAGTGACGCCTTTAATACATTCAAACAGTTTAAAACTTTGATTGAGAATCAGACTGGTAAGAAAATAAAACGTTTGAGAACTGACAATGGTATGGAGTTTTGTCTTGGCGAGTTTGATAGGTTTTGCAGTGATGAGGGCATTGTGAGGCATCACACAGTGAGAAAAACCCCTCAGCAGAATGGTGTGGCTGAACGAATGAACAGGACTCTTTTGGAGAAGGCACGTTGTATGTTGTCCAATTCCGGATTGGGCAAAGAATTTTGGGCTGAAGCCGTTTCCACGACATGCTATTTGGTGAACAGGTCTCCGTCGACTGCTATTGAGTGTAAGACTCCTTTTGAGGTATGGTCAGGTCATCAAGCTGATTACTCTGTGCTGCGTGTGTTTGGGTGTCCAGCTTATGCTCATGTGAATGAGGGTAAGTTAGAGCCACGAGCCAAGAAGTGTATTTTCTTGGGTTATCAGGCAGGTGTGAAAGGGTACAGATTGTGGTGTCCTGAAGATTCAAAGTTTTTGATCAGTAGAGATGTTACTTTTGATGAAAACTCTATGATTAAGGGGTCTAAGCAGGTTGATGATACAGTTCAGGAACAGAGTGTTCCAAAGCAGGTGGAGTTTTTGAGTGAATCTTCCGACTCAGGGAAGAAGCACATTGAGAAGCCAATTGAAGAGGAGTTCAAGAGTTCAGACACAGAGGTTGATGCGTTAGTTGAGCAACCACGCACTATTGCTAAAGATAGGCCAAGGAGGGAGATTCGGCCTCCTGAAAGGTATTCGGCTTATTCTGAGATGGTGGCCTATGCTTTATCAATTGCTGAGACAGTTGAGTATGAGGAGCCTTCAAGCTATACGGAAGCTGTTTCGAGCACTGAGTCTGCACAGTGGTTTGTTGCTATGAATGAGGAGATTGAGTCTCTTCAGAAGAATCAGACATGGGAGTTAGTAGAACCGCTGAAAGGGAAGAGGATTGTTGGGTGCAAGTGGGTCTTCAAGCGCAAACCAGGTATTCCAGGGGTAGAAGATGCTCGGTTCAAAGCTCGGCTAGTGGCGAAAGGATACAGTCAGAAAGAGGGTGTTGACTACAATGAGGTATTTTCACCTGTTGTAAAACATAGTTCCATTCGCACTTTACTTGCTATTGTTGCCTGTTATGATCTTGAGTTAAAGCAACTTGATGTCAAAACTGCGTTTTTGCATGGCGAGCTTGAGGAACAGATTTATATGCGTCAGCCTGAGGGATTTATTGTTTCTGATAAGGAGGATCACGTTTGTTTACTTCGTAAATCTTTGTATGGCCTTAAACAATCCCCAAGGCAGTGGTATAAGCGGTTTGATACTTTTATGATAAGCCAGTCATATTCTAGGAGTGAGTATGACAGTTGTGTGTATTTTCGAAAACTTCCAGATGGTTCATTTGTTTATCTACTGTTGTATGTTGATGATATGCTTATTGCTGCCAAGAGTGTATCAGAAATCAACAGGTTGAAACAACAGTTAGGTGGTGAATTTGAGATGAAAGATTTGGGTGCGGCAAAACGTATTTTGGGTATGGAGATTTGCAGAGATCGAGTAGCTGGCAAATTATTTTTGAATCAGAAGTCTTATGTTCTTAAAGTGCTTGAGCGCTTTGCCATGCAGAACTCGAAGCCAGTCAGTACCCCCTTGGCAGCACACTTTCGACTTTCAGCTGAGTTGTCACCACAGTCGGAGGATGAGGAGAAGTATATGTCTCAGGTTCCATATTCGTGCGCAGTTGGGAGCCTTATGTACGCCATGGTATGTACTCGTCCTGATATTTCACATGCAGTTAGTGTCGTTAGTCGTTATATGGGGCGTCCAGGAAAGGCACATTGGGAGGCTGTGAAATGGATATTACGGTATTTGTGCGGAACTGCAGGTGTTGGTCTATTGTTTGGGATTGCCAATTCTGGTGATCATGCTGTTGGTTATGTTGATTCGGATTTTTCCGGTGACCACGATAAGAGGAGGTCTCTGACAGGTTATGTCTTTACTCTGTCCGGAAGTGCCATTAGTTGGAAAGCTACTTTACAGGCTACAGTCGCGCTGTCTACAACAGAAGCGGAGTATATGGCCATTGCTGAAGCTGTGAAGGAAGCATTATGGATGAGAGGTTTGCTTTGTGAGCTTGGTCTTGCACAGGGTGTGAGTTCAGTATTTTGTGATTCACAGAGTGCTATACATTTGACTAAAAATCTGATGTATCATGAGAGGACCAAGCATATCGATGTCAGGTATCACTTCGTTCGGGATATCATCTCACAGAAGCAAGTTGAGGTGAAGAAAGTGGGTACGACAGATAACCCAGCAGATATGTTGACTAAACCGGTTCCGGTTGTCAAGTTCAAGCATTGCTTGGGCTTGCTTGGTATTTGCAGTTGATTGCCCCTCGGGGGCATTTGGCGAGTGAGAGGTTTGAAGGGGAGAGCTATATTTGGTGATTTGGTTCAGTGGAATTCAAGTCAAGGTGGAGAATTGTTGGGAATGCCTTGTATTCTTTAGTCCCACATTGGTTAATTATGTTGTTCCCGTTTTTGTAGCCTATTATAAATAAGGCTTTTGGGGAACTTCTAAAGTATCTTTTGGGCTTTCATATTGTGGCCTTTCTAGAGTTACGGATTACAGCCGGCTCTTTGTATCTCTTCTTCACGTTGGTTAGTGAATCCTCTCTCTCCTCGCCCGTGGACGTACCCATCTTGGGGAACCACGTATATCTTGTGTCTTTGTGATTTCTTGTTTAGTTTTCTATTTCTCGTTCTTAGCTTGCATTCATAGCGTTCGTTGTGTATTGGCAATTCTGTACGACAAAACACATTTTTATATCGAGTTGTAATTTTATTATTTTTATAGGCTAGTGAGTCAGTATAGGATTAGAGTGGAAGGAATCTATTTATTTGTAATTGAATGAGAGTGAATTGATTGTCTAAAGGCAGAATGACTTCGCGAATGGAAAGAGGCTAAATCAGAACGGATTGATCGGGATATCAATCGGATATCCATCGAATACTACTGAGGCGTATTGGTGGGCTGGTGCACACATTACAACTAATACAATTAGTTGCCTTATTTGATCTCCTAGATTTTGGATTACAGCTACAGCCTTATAAAAGGAAAAGGGGGCAAACCACATGTTGAGTCTACTGTGATCGAAAAGAAAAATAAAGGGGCGGCAGTAGCTTCTCTAGTGCGGCGGCAGTAAAGAGAAAAGGAAGACGTAACTGGTTTCTTTGGAGACCAATTCATAAGGGAGATTTTCGTTAGTTTTACGGAGGGCTTGTGGACTCAAGGTCGTTGGCGATCAATATCACTGGGTGCGGTGTACGTGCGACTCAGCAAGTAGTACTTAGAATGTTGTGAGGATTACTACGTTTGGATAGGTATATCTGTAACTGCACAATGATTATAGTGATTTGATTTCTTCCCGTGGTTTTTACCCATTCTGGAATTTTCCACGTATATCTATGTGTTATGTGATTGATTGCTAGTGCAGTTTTATTTTTATTGATAGTATTAATTAGTGATTC
This sequence comes from Rhododendron henanense subsp. lingbaoense, assembly GCA_020567845.1. Lineage (NCBI taxonomy): Eukaryota > Viridiplantae > Streptophyta > Magnoliopsida > Ericales > Ericaceae > Rhododendron > Rhododendron henanense. The sequence continues at coordinate 41,247,645 of CM036319.1, read as the reverse complement.
ACTTTCATACTATTAGGGTTTTTACGGATTATTAGGGAATCCTGATTTTTCAGAATCGTTGACTCCTTGTCAACTTGTTCTTGTTTGGGTCCGTGATTGGGCATATGCACTGCCGGCTCTGGGCTAAGGCCCAAGAGGCGTGGCCTTAAGCCCCCCAAAAATGTCAAAAAATAGGGCCCCAACTTATTTTTAGGACCTAGTATATATGTGTTATTTGGGGCCCAATTTTAAACCCAAGAAGACATTTTACACTTAAGCCCCAATGGCCCAGAAAAATGGAACACGGAATGCTGAAAAAAACAAAAAGGAGGAGTAAAAGGTCACGGAATCGCCAAGAATCTCTGAGGCCCTTCAAAATTATTCAGTGTGGTGGGCGTATAGATACATCTTTTTTCCCCTTTAAACGCTACTACTCCGGTACTTCTCATTGCAAACAAATACTATATTCGAATCAAAATTATTCAGTGTGATCGACTTTTTATTTGATTTTCGTTTACAATTATTAAGGGCATCACTTTCGAAGATCGTCTTAGGCCTCCAAAACCTCGGAACCGGCCCTGGGCATATGATATTTAAGGGTTTGGGTGTGTTACCCGAAAATGGCAACCTAGAATGGAGATGAATAGGGTGCTAAGTAAAAATACCAATAAAGATTATCTCTAACAATCTTTTAATCAAAATGATATGCACAAATAAAAGAGAGAGAGTTAGAGAGATAGAACCCGATTATAGTAGTTCGGTCCGGATTTGTCCACGGTCCGGCCTAGTCCACTTCTCCTCAAGCAACTACTTGAAGGTTCCTTTAATCTTCAACAAAATTACAAGCAGTAAGTCTTACGGGTGCTTACAACGACCTTACACCTCTAGCTTTCCCAAGGAGCTAGCGCAACCGCAAGAGTTTTCTCCAAAAACCTCTCAAAAACAATAACACCCAAATTCAAACCTGAATTTAATCTTCTAAGCTTTAAAGTGTTTGACTCAAACACTCGCTTAGGAATTACAAGTATGTGAAGAGATTTGAAGCTCTCAAATAACAATAACCTCACAAGGTAGATATGAAAATGGAAGCTCTCAACTTATACAAAATATCTCTCAAGATAGATATGAAAGTGTTGGCTTGATCTTTGGATTTCTTGCTCTTGAAATGATATGGATTGATATGGCTTGACTTGATACTCATCAATGTATTCTTCAATCCTTATATAGTGATCCATCCACCTACTAGCCGTTAATAAAATATTGGTGCCGTTGGAGAGCTAATTTAGGAAAAATATAGCCGTTGGAATTTTACTGATCTGCAGAAATCTGCAGAAATGTATTACCAGTCATCCGGTCGGTCGACCGGGAGGTCGTCCGCTCTCTCAACTGGTCTGCCATTCAGTGAACTCCAGTTGACAACCTCTTCTGTTCAAACAGCCGGCCTGTCAGCCGGTTCGTCAACCTGTAGCTCAAAAATTCATCTGAATAATTTCGTTAAAACATGTATTGAGCTTACTAAGTCTTTGTAGATATTAAACTTTGAATTCAAGAGACTTTATGCAATGTTTCAAGGCCTAGAAAATTTAGACCGAAAAAGACTTTTCGATAGATTAGCATTTGTCGAAACATCATCAAAATAGATAATATCATTTTTTCAACATTCATCAAAATAAATATATAATTGTATTACATATAATTTTCCAACAAATTAATATGTATACATTTTTCCAACAGTGTGCCAACATAGTTGGGATGCTCTCTCCTTGATTGTGATGTAGTCCTCCCGTGTTTCCCTTTAATCTTTGTAATCTCCTTTCAAAGATTAATGAAATTTCCTGTCTTTTCAAAAAAAAAAACGAGATACCAAGACAGCTGTGGTTATATATAAGAGATTGCAAGGGTTTCGTGGTGGATGGGTCTGTGGGCTCAGTTTTTATTTCATCTCCAGAATTATTCAAAAATGATACTCACACAACATCTTACACAACTCTCACATACATGTGGGGCCCACACATACTACTATGTGTGGGCCCCACATGTATGTGAGAGGTTGTGTAAGTTATTGTGTTTGAATTGTTGTGTGAGTAGCATTGTTCAGAATTATTTGCTATTAATTAGTCTAGCTTGTGGGATGACCGTTTCTTTGGGTTTGACTCGGGTGATCATTGAGTCTGATAGTCGATTAGCCATCAAGCTCAGCGTTTTTGAACCGGAATCTCCTTGGGACGTTTTGACACCGGTCCTGGGCATTCGTCACTATCGTCTCAATTTCGGTTTCAAGTTTGCCTGGGTCATGAGGAAGAAAGCTAATGGGCTGGCTCATGCCGTGGCATCCAGTACTGCTAAAAGAGCGCGCGGCTCTTCCTCCTAATTGGCTTCATCCCCTTCGGCTTTGTTTCTGTTTTAGCCAGAGATTCAGTTTCTGTTTTGTAGCCTTGTTGGGCAGGTTTTGGAGATCAAAAATAATTAAAAATGGTAGCCTATTTTCAAGCTCAGGCTTCAAAGATGGAGGATAGATAGAATATATAACATTAATACTTGCTCTCCAACGTCCAAACCATATTCAGAGACAAATTGTAGCAAACTAGCTAGCCAAGCTGCATATACAGTTCAAGTTTAAACTTAAGTACTTAAACATCAACAACAGGCATCCGTATATAAATGAATATATATATATATATATGGGGGGAGAGAGAGAGAGAGTGAGAGAGAGATTTGCATGAATATTTTGATGCTATTATAATAGAGATTCGTAGTGTGATTATTAAGTCTGGCATTTGAGAAGTCCTTGGTGTGATGATCAAGTACTCTTGAGAGGGTGAAAACCATGCCGAAGAGCGGCTTCCCAAATTCGGTCAATGTCGAACATCATGTTCCCGCATTCATTCACATTCCACCCTTCTAAACCATGGACTATCCCTGCTATACGCCATGCACTCATCACCCTTCTTGGCAACCAATTCTGCAACACATATACGTCTGCAATGTTAATTTCACAAGATAATCGTATCCGTGAGGCAAAACATAGACGTGTTTATTTTCAATTGGGTCTTGTTTTCAAATAACTCGGAGTGTACAAAGCCCTGTATAGATTGGTTAAGTGATAACACGCGGATAAGAGTGAAACCCTTGACCAGTGTGTTTCGCGAATACTATGAAAATAATTTTTTACCTCACAAGAGTCTACATTCTCCAGAGACTTGGGTGTGACCATAGCGGGTGTGTCGTAGTACAAGCAATCACTGCGCATTCTCTTTGGAGGAAATTGTGAGAATGGAATGAACAATGTGCCTTTTGAGGCCTTCAATTGTTCTCCTTCATTAAATCCATCTCCCACCAGCCATGTCTGCAAAAAGAAAAAGAAAAATTAACACTCAGGAATTCGTCTTACAAAACCAATTTAACTTTGAACCAAGCAAAAACAAACATGAATTCTTTTACAAATAAAAGCAATTAGTAGAGCATTTACCTTAATAGCATAAGTTTTGGCAAGGACCAAATTACTTGCAGCACCGGTGCCAATTGATGCCTTAAGCTTTTTATAGTCATCTTCATACAAAACAAACACCTAGTAGCACATTCAAAGTTGGATGGATAACATAAATAAGTGAAACAAAATCGTGATTCCGTTGGGCAGATAGGGCTGCGAACGAATTAACCGAGCTGTTGTTCGGTTAATTCGTTCACTGCTCGAGACTCGGCTTGTTTAATTGGTCTAGATAACTTACCAAAAAGTTGAAAAGTGGAATGTAAATTACCTGGATGCCCCTTTGGCACAAAGCCAGGGCAAGGGAAGAGCCAACTTTGGAGAAGGTGCCTGCGAGGAGGACTTGGGTTGTTTGTTTGGAAATGGTATTTAACACAACAGCAACTGCTAAGCTACTCCCATCCACCACCTTCACTTTGAGCTCAGGGTGCCTTCGGACATACAGCTCCCCACTCTTGTTAAGCTCCTCCCCCTACAAACAACAACAACATGCATCCAGAGAGAGAGAGAGCAAAGATTACCAAATCGCGCGACAATGATAGCTAGGCCAATCGAATATTGATCGAGGCCGAATAACAGTAATCATGTCGGGATAGATTGCAAGACTTGCCTGATTCATGAGACCAAGACTCAAAACTTTGGTGCCCCTTTCGTCAGCTTCCAGTATGGCATCCTCAATCAAGTTATTGATGGACTCTCTTTGCCAATGCATAAAGTACTGAATTAACCGAAGAAAGAAGAAACATATACACAAATTAAAACGACTATATAAATTAATACGCGTATAATCAATCTTCACTAAATGGAATGCTTAATTACCTGAATGTTGTACTTTGGTATAGCCCAAGTTTGTAGCTTGAGATGCCCCAGAACATTCCTCTCCACCACGAAGGACGTGCGACCGTAAATCCAGGTAACCATCATGGACCAAAATGTCCAGGGCCACATCACCCACAAGTACCACTTGGAAGTGTAAGGCCTGGAGGCCAAGGCGGCGAATCCGACTCGGAGATGGTAGATTGACTCCGGCGTCGTCAGGTGCGTTAGATGCACCACGTCCGGCGACTCGTCCGGTCGCCGGAGCGAGGTTTCGTACAAGGTGTCGGTGGACTTGTCCATGGTGCTGTAGATGTAGTCGTAAATGGGCATGAAGAGGGAGTAGTTGGTCCGGAATTGAGTGTGGTGTAGGGAGTGATACCTGGAAATTAATCACACATTGATGTAATTAATTAGAAGTGGCAATTCTAACCCAGATTTTTTTAACCCGCTCAATCTGTCCACTTATAATCCAACCCAACCTGTCCATATTATATAATGGATTTATATGTGTTAAACCTATATAAACTCATAATTATATGGATTTAGGTAGGTTAAAAATTGATTCAATATGGATTGGGACTAAAACACCCATAGCCCGTTATAAAACACACCCACAGCCCGTTATAAAACAAGGAAGGAAACACAAAACACGGAAGTAAAGGTCAAGCTAATTACAAAATTGCCATCAAAGAACAGTCACTCGGCCCTCTCACAAAACAAAATACAAGTCACAAAACACATGCTCCTCTCTCTCTCTCTAACTTTTCTCAGGATCAGTCTAGCCGCCTAGCAGGGGAAGTGCCACATACAGTACGATCCGGATCCACTTACTTATAAAGTTGATCAAATCTTGCAAAAAATGGTCCAGTTTTATTTTTTAATTTTTTTTTCTGTTTTTTGAATGAAAAACTAGTTGTGTTTGGTTGGCATTTTAGTTTAGTTTAATTTTGGTAGTGGGTGGAGAGAGAAATATGGTAATGATTGGAGAGAGGGATAATGATTGGAGAGAGATAGAGAGAGAAATGAAATTAATAATTGGAGATATAGGGTAATGATTGGAGAAAAATATAGGGTAATGATTGGAAAACAAAACTAAAACTAAAGTAAAATGGCAACCGAATGATTTGTTTGTTTAGTAAAATAGCTAAACTCAAGCAAAATTTTTGACTTGTTTAATAAACGAGTCGATGTCAAAGTAGTCGTAGTTCTGCTCCAATTTATGTAGCCTGGTGAACAAGCCGAGCTCGAACATTTTCAAATTCGGCTCATTTGGAGCACTATCAATAGAGGGTTACCATTGTGACACGCTACGAAATTCAGGGAGAAATTTTTGAATGAAAAAAAAAAAACCTGGACCCCATGGAGTTTTGCCCATTTGTGAGCGTGTTTCAACCTATATCGGGGGAAGACAGTAGAGAATGAAAAGAAGGAAGGGGAAACTTGGACGGGGGAGAAGAGGAAAAAAAAAAAGGGGGCAGGGGGGGTCGGGTCGGGCGGGTTTGGGTTTGACTTGACCCATATCCGACCCGACCCGTTTCAACCCATTTAATATTTGACCCGTGACCCATTTCAACCCACCTAGACCCGCCCATTTGCCACCTCTATAATTAATTGTCAAATTGAGAACGTACGGATACAATAAACCTAAGGACACATACATTTTTACACAGATCTTGCACATACACTTTTATGGGGCCCACCTCGGGCCTACCAATATGATCCGAACCACTCATTATTTTTAAAATAATTTTTTAAGAGTTTCTGTAAAAAATCAACTCGATAGGATATCGGAAATGGCTTTTTCAGAAATCGCAGGGCGAATCAAACTGTTTCACCCTACGATTTTTGAAAAAGCCCTTACCGATATCCTATCGAATTGATTTTTTACAGAAACTCTTAAAAAATTATTTTAAAAATAATGAACAGTTCCGTCAGTTCGGATCATATTTGTGGGACCTGAGGTGGGCCCCATAAAAGTGTATGTGCAAAATCTGTGTAAAAATGTATGTGCAAGTAGCACTGCTGGTACGGATATTATGTGTTACTCCACTAATCTAGAAAGAGCAATGCATGGTGTATTAGAAAATGCAAAGAAATTAACTTTTGTGTAGTAGAAAATAATTTGGGGCTTAAATTAATTATCGAGGTGATCAACAGTACACCAGATTGAATATTGACCACCCATTCATGTTATTCCCTACTAACGATTATATTATGGTCAAGGTATTTGGGATTTATCATTTTTGTCATAAAAAGAATCATAAACAACCAAAAAAAAATCAATTGAAATAATTGAATTATATAAGTTCAGAAGAGATAAAGAAAAAAAACATGACTAAAAAATACTCCGTAATTCTATCTTATAAAGTTAAGCAAAATTGAATTACTACTAAAAATAAGACTTCAATTATTTTATCTTATAAAGTTGGATTGCATTGCATCTAGCATGTGCAGGCACATCAAATCCAACTTGATGCATACTATACAGACAACCCAACGTGGTGGCGGGGCCACTTGCCTAACGTGATACTACTACTTAACTAATTTGGGTATGAGATGAGATGAGAGAGAAAGGGAAAGATTTGGACATATAATTCTTCTTGGGTAAATTATAGTTAACCCCCTCAAACTATGTCTCGGAAACACTTTACCCCCTCAAACTTTTATTTTTGACACTTAACCACCTCAAACTAATAGAAATGTAGAACCGGCCGGCTAACTTCCGTAACGGAGAAGAGGTAAGTTACCATTTTGCCCTCTTTTGAAAACAGCCTATCGATTGTTTGCCAAAACCCATTGTACCACACCCTCACACTGTCACACACTCCCTCTCTCTAGAAACCTTTCTTTTGCGAAACCAAAAAAACCCCATTGGCCCATCCAATGGCCACTCCCCTTCCTCCTCCTCTCTCCTCATATTCCTCTCATTGAAACAAACCAATAATCCATAAAAATTTAACGCAAAAATAGCAAATACAAAAAAAAAATTCAAATATGAACAAAAACCAAAAAATCCCACAAACAAGCTTGCACGAAAAAATTCGAATATGAACAAAAAAAAAAAAAATATTGGGTTTTCGGGTCAAATCCTACTAGGGTATACAAAAATTTGGGGCTTTTGTGTTTTATGTATGAAATGGGTTGAGATAGTCAATATTAGGGCTTTTGTTTGTGGGATTTTTAGGCTTTTTGATTTTTGTTCATATTTGAATTTTTGTCCAACTAAATCCAAGTTTGCATTCTGAACCAATCCCTCGGAGGAAATTCAATGTCGCATCAAATACAACCCGACTACGGCCACCAGTGGGTGTGCCCCCAGCACTCGGGGCTCACTCCGGCACTTGAGGATCACTTTAGTTTTGCACGGATGATCTGAGTCTTTTAATAATTTTTTAACAAAAATGAGTCGGCCCACGAAAATTAGCTTAATTGAATATGTAGAGGTGGTTGATCTTATCTTTCAATTTTTCATTCAGATTACATGATCATGTTATCTGAAAATTTGAATGAAAAATTGAAATATTAGATCGAGTACTTACACATATTCAATTAAGCTAATTTTTCACACGTCTACTCAATTTTTCGGGACCTGAAACATCGGTGCCCTTAGGTATTTTCGCATTAAATATTGTTGCATCTGTAGTAAAATGGTTGGCTTTCTTTCCCAAATGAGCAGTCCGCGACAATAAACCGGGGCCTCGCGTGGGGCCCAATTGGTGGGTCAAAAAATAAAATGTGCATGCAGTGCCCTGGTACCGTGAGAAAATTTTCAGTGCCGAGCAAGCACGGGTCATGTGGTGCTCAACACGCATCTCGATCGTCCAAACGTGTTTTGGACGGCTCAGATTTATTTGGGTTTGAGAGGGTGTTTTAATAATTTTATACTAAAAAATTACCTAAACAGATCTGGACCGTTCAAAACACGTTTGGACGGCCGATATGGTGCTCGGCACCACGTGAACCGTGCCCACCCGACACTGAAAAACCGTTTACCGTGATTTGATTCTTAACGCGAAGCTGTTTTTTTTTTTTTTCCCCCCTCTTTTTGTCGGCTTGAAAAAAGGATCATACATACGTGCACAAAAGATAACAATAACGAAACAAAAGTAAATTCAATAAAAGTGTCCAGGGGAGACTTACGAAGGAGTATACATGAGAAACTTGAGAGGAGGGAAGATGGAGAAGAGGAGCTTGGGAATGAGCTCGAAGTTGCAGTGACCGATGTTGTTCATCAAGTCTATGTAGCTTATGTACCCTGCAAACGACGCTATCGACGCCGTCCTCGTCACCGTCGACGACAGCAACGGTATCGCGAACAACGTAAAGTAGGCTATGTGCTCTGCAAACGGATGTATCACAGCTGCCACATACGCACGAGTATTCAATTATTCAACCACAATAATGTAACAATAATACTCATCATTAATCAAGAGAATATATAGGGAAATGATATTGGCACTCTAAAAATTGATTCAGGCACTTTAAAATCAGTGTAACTCCAAAGCCACTTTCCTTTGTTTTTTGGAGTACCAATATCATTTCTCAATATATATGTTGAAGGTTAATTAAATTAAATAGGAATTTCCGACGTACCAAAAAAAAAAAAATTAAATAGTGGTGCTTACACGAAATGGGTTCGGTGACGATGGAGGAGTGGTGGTGGGAGTGATAGCGAGAGTAGAGGTAGTGGTGGTGGAGTGCTCTGTGGAGCCAGTAGTAGAGGAACTCCACTGGACCACTGTGAAGCAACACGGTCAGAACCACGCCATCTGTTCTCCATAAAGGCAGCTGAGCCGCTCCGGGCACTGTCAGCAGTCCTATGTAGAAGATTATTCCATTGAACAATATTTGGTCATCCCTGCACCAATATTATTGTTCCCACCCATTAGTCAATATCGTGACCACAATTAGCTTGTGATCAACAAGAATTTTGAGTGAGTACGTACACATCCACGAAAAAGAAATTTGAGTTGCTTGTTGGTCTTTAAAGTTGAGTTAATAAACCGATCATTCAAAAAATTACTCAGACGTGAAATCTGTTCAGTAGTCGGGAAGCACTGTTGCTTGGTGCTCTGAATCATTTCAAAATTACGTATTTATCTGGGCCGAATCCATACGTTTTACTATGGACTCTGCGAAAATGTGTGGTTGTGGATACTGAATGATTTCATTCATGTCTCGTACCCATCGTCACGGACGTGTCTAAGAAAATTAGTAATTTATTCTTTTGTAAGAAACATCTTGAGAATAAATTCTTTATACCGTCGGTGTAAACATTTGTTTCCTCCAAATCAATTACATTCCGCCACGTTGCAAAACAATGGTCCTAATCAATAGAACATGGCGACGTGACTCAATATAATTGATTTGAAGGAAACAAATGTTTACACCGGCATTGTAGAATTTATTCTCTTCTTTGTTTGTGCATCTAGATCACGTGATCGGTATACATGGAGAGAGATTCTTAATCAATCATTCTACAACCACAAACACTTACATAAATATTTACACAAACTCAATCATATATATATTGGGGCTCACATACACTATACCTTCAGTGTGTGTGGGCCCCACCAAAAAATATGACTGTATTTAAAGTGTTTGTATGAGAATTTGTGGTTATATAATAATTGATCTTTAATAGCAATATTTATAAATACGGAAACAATCTGAACGGATACAAAAAATATATATATATATATAGATTTAGAGAGAGAGAGAGAGAGAGAGAGTAGGGCAGACCAGTTGCTTTCCCTGTCAACTTGCTCAAATTCAATGGTCTTGTCGACAATCCGGTTACTTCCTTTGGCAGTGCGGTATCGAGAAACACTGATCCAGATTTGGTTGTGAAGCATCCTAAACATGAGGAAGGGGAAAATGAGGAAATAACCCAAATCCCTCTCCTTTTCATCCTTCACCAAGTATGAGTACGTCGCATGAATCGCCCACGGTGCCAATAACACGAACTAGTAAATCCATCCCATGCATCACAATATATATAGCAAAGCCAAAAACTAAATAAGTTAGCAAAATTATAAGAAGCAAAGCGGGATTAGCTAAGCAATAATGCTTTCAAATCGTAGCATTAGTGTGAGTTTTTTTTTCCCTTGAATCCATAAAAATCACGACAATGATCTTTTTTTTTTGATCGGCAAAAGATGAATTTGATTAAAAACGGGGAAAGGGATCCAACAAAGAGTTGGATGATACATCTCAAGGGCAAAGCCCATAACACCCAAAGGTCTATAAGAGTCCTCAATAATAAAACATCACAGCTCAACCCTATACCCAAATAAATAAAATGAAAACCCAAACACCTAAATCCGATCCAACCAAAGATCGGCCCACCCAAACCAGCACCCAAACCAGCACCCAAACCCTACCCACTTCAATCTCCACCGCCGCACAAACCACCGGAAAACCAGCCTCGCCGTTAAGCCAAGCCGGCCCCACCCAGATGTAGAGGCCGGCGGCAGTAACCGGCCTACGACAATGAAAATCAAAGCAGACAAGGCATTGGTGAAGCCTGCCACCACCAAAAACATCAGCCACCCCTGCCTTCGATGACTTCCAGCAACAGCATAACCCAGAAATGACGCACTGCTGGCCCCGCGCCCGGATGAGTACTCGGAGTGGCCGCCGACCGGACTTCGGCACTCAAAACGGCCAGAGCAACCCACCCATGGGAGCCACACCCACCACACCATCACCGGAATAGACCACCACCGATCAACCACCGCCATCTTCACCGATCATTTTGAATAAAAGGAGGAAACCTGCAAAACAAAATTAGGAAAAAAACCTACAAGACACCACCTCGCCACCGCCCGCCACCAGAACCAGACTCGCACCACCCCACCGCCCTCCTCTGCCCAAACCCACTGCCATATCCATCAGCCACCATACTCCAATACAGTACCAGAGATCCAGATCGTAGCCAAGGAGGCATTTGGGCATGGAGAACCCACCACCGTACGCCGCCGCCACACCCCAATCGCCGAAGCAAAATGGTTGGGGTCCAGCAGAAAAGCACCACCACAGAATCGCGCACCGTTAGGCCCGAAGTCGCCATACCAAAGTACCGACGAGGCGAACTGTAGGGAGGGTAAAACAGAGGGTAAAACGGAAGAGGGAAGGAAGGAGGATGAACACGATCAGGAGAGGAGAGGAAGGGGAGAGAGAGTGAGCGGGAGAGGGAGGAGGAAGAGGAGCCCGGGGGAGGAGTGAGGGAGGCGCCTCCCCCCAGGCGGCGGCTGCTCCGAAGAAAAACCTAACAGAGGAAAAGTTAGAGAGAGAGGGGCGAGTCTAGCGGACTACTAATAAGTTTGCAAAAAAGACAAAAAAAAAAAACACAAATTTCGATGAATTTTTTACTTCACATTTTTTCGGTTCACTTTACTAACTTTAATACTCTTACCACACTTTTTAATACATTTTTTGAACTTAGACAATCCAGTAGATTGTTTTTAGTATTTTCTTTAAAGAAAAAAGGGTTTTTAGCTTTGAGTACGTACAGCCAAGCTGAGTTATACAAGCAATTTTTATTTTAGATTTTGGTATGTGGGTAAAAGTCGTTCCTGACTTTGTTATGCTTTTCTTTTTTTATCCTAATATTTCATCTCAAAAAGCGTAAAAATTAAAAGGTCTAAAGCTTATGTGTACGTTACAAAGGTAGTGTGGCAAGAAGACATGGACGGTTTCGATGCGTTGAGTTGGGTTTGATTTAGACTTCTATAAACCTTTGGAAATCGGGCATACTGTACCGTACATGTTTCTTAATATTCCATCTCAAAAAGCGTAAAAATGAAAAGGTTTAAAGCTTATGCGTACATTACAAAGGTAGTGTGACAAGGTGACATGGACGGCTTTCATGCATTGAGTTGGGTTCGATTTAGACTTCTACAAACCTTTAGGAATCAGACATACTGTACCATACGTGTTTGCTGACTAGAGCTGACCATTTAACTAAGGCCTGAAATAAATAATTATTTTTTAATTGAATTAAAAATTATATATATTATTAGAGAATGACCTATTTGTAAAACGAAAAATAACTACTTAATAAATAAAATTTTTAGCGATCATTCTCTTTTTGGCGGCTAGAGCGAGGTGGATTTTAGAAAGCCCATTCTGTGATTGGTTATACTACTACTACTACGTATAGAAAAAGAGTTGCACCTTTTAATCATCCAACCAATTACCAAGAGATCGATGCAGAGAATATCGCACACAGAGATACAGAAGACAACAGAAGTAACATATACTACATCTCCCTCTGTTATGAAGAGTATATATATATATACACACACTTAAGTAGTAGTATTACAGTTGCTTAAATAAATACCTTGTAGCTTCCAAGGTGTTTCCATGGCCAATCCGTGAGCACTCCTGGCTTAGAAGCCATACCTCTCTCTCTCTCTCTCTCTCTCTGGACCCTTTTACTCCAACAATGCACACTGTGCGAGAATAAAGATGCTGGCACTTGTTTATAATACTATTATTTTGCTGGGCGCAAAAAGTAGGTTCCAACTGCACTTGCACCTTTTTAGTTTTGACACCTGCCACCGTAAGTCATGAATGCCATCTCGAGATATCTCCAACCACCACGAAACGGGAGACCCTGCCAAGCAGTGCTTGGCAGGGGTGCCGAGCACATCTCGACCGTTCAAAAGTGTTTTGGACGGTCCAGATGCAAAGGTACCGAACGGATTTAGAAAAAAGAAAAGAAAAAGGGAAAAGATGTTTCGATCCGGGCCGTTGATTCCGAGATGAACGGCCGGATTAGCCGCTTGGCACCCGCTCGGCAGGGTTCCCGTGTCAACCACCACCGAACTCAAGTTTCAGCAGTGAGAGTTAATACCCTTACCAACCCCTCCTATGATTTGACGACACGTATAATACTATACTCCCTCCGTCCCTTTATTACAGTCCAGTATTTCATTTTGGGCTGTCCCTTAATAAGTGTCCATTTTGTAAAGTTAGTGGGTAAAAGTTGGTGAATTGTCTATTTTGTCCCTAAAAGTAGATTCCATTTTGAAAAGTTAGTAAGTAAAAGTATAATAATGATGGGTAAGTAGGGAAAGTGGAGGAAAAAGTTGATGTGAAAGGTATAATGATGATGTCTTTTTAATAAGTTGGAGTTACGAAGTAGGACATTTAAAAAGGGACGGAGGGAGTATATCCAAGAAATTGGGTTCACAATATTTTGTGGGTGATCACTGTACGAGACTTCACTCGTCCTACTGGGGCCGCCTGAGGGTTTAAAAGAACTATCGATTTTAATTTGTTTTTTTTAGTTGCATTTTGTTTTCTTTGCTTGGGACTAGCAAAGTGTAAGTTGGGAGTGTGATAGGCGCGTAAATGTTCACATTAGTGTCCCTAATTTATCTTTGTTAAGTCCTTATATTATTATTCGAAGCTTAATGCTATTTATGTGTATTGTAGGTATTTGGAGGATTTAGTGAAAAAGCGCAAAATTAAAATATTATACGGTGATTGAGGCTGATCCGTTTGAAGGTCAATATAGAGTCAAGAATTTTGCAATGAACTTAATTAGTGCACGGACATGACTACATAGGACTACATAACTTGCTATTCTATTGTTGCACACACAATTTCCACACTTCGCACACTGTGCTCTGTTCTTTAGGCCTCTTATTGGCTTGCGCTTGTCGTCGGCGTTTCTAGGCTTTCTCTTAGCCTATATCTTTTGGCGATAGCATAGTTCTAAGTGTATTTTGTGTTGTATTTTGTTTGATTAACCCCTTGTACTCTTTCTTTCATATATATATATGATGTTCTTCTTTGATGTCAAAAAAAAAAAATTGGGAATTAGGTCGGCAGTAGTAGCGTGCGTGGCCCACGGCCTGGAATTATTAGAGTAAATAAGTGCAAGGGTTTACGGCTATATATATAACAAAGGACTGATTCCCACGGGAGGGAGGGAGGACGGACGAAACAGAAAGGAACGGGCCTGCCGACTATCATCAATATTGTTTAGTTTTCAAGTTTTGTTCAATTATTCGCATTCTGGTAATTCGTTTTAATTTTTGTTCTTTATAAAAGTTATTCGTTGGTTCTTATTTAATTTAGATCTTTTGTTTATTTTTCATTCCAAACAATAGAAGCATGATGCAATCTAGGGTTTCTTCTGGTTCTTGCGCAATGATTAGTGAGTAGTAGTATAGGTAGGGTCGCGGGGTAGATTAACATGCCGCGATCAGTTCGGGCACTGCTCCTGTTTTCAAACAATGAAAAAAAACAATTTTAGATTAGTTAAGAACATTCGTGAGACGAACCCAGGCATCGTCGGAGCCCATGTCGGAGCCCATGTGAACGGGGGAATGAGGGTTCAAAACTCATTCTTCGCTGCGCATGGGTAAACGGTGACCATGAGGTTTCGCATCTTGCGGGGTATCTTTTCCGAACTAAAGTTGAACGTTTTTAAGAACACCGAATGGAGTAGATTAATGCGGACTGGTTGCGAGTGCTATGAACCCTACGACCATACCTTCTTTTTAATTATTTGAAAAATCAAACAATTTCTTAGTTTTAGTTAATCTCAGCATCAAATTACAAAGGGTGGCTACCTAAAAGCCCGTTTAAATTATAACAATCCAAGTTTTTAAGTCAGCACATCACCGTCTCTGTGGATTCGACTCCGGTCTTATCAGATATTGTGATGCGTCGGTCTCCGCCCTACGCTTGGGGCAACTCATTAATTTAGGACTAGAAAATCGTCAAGCAGAGAAAGAAAAAATTGATGCGCTGCATGAACTTAATGTGCTTAAGCGCAAACATATGAATCTTGAAAATGCTATGCATAGCCTTTTTGAGACTAATGAGCTTCTTGAATTGAAGGTAGCAAAATTACAAGTTGAACTTGACAAGACCAATGCTACTTTTAAGAAATTGAATGCAGGTTCACAAATTTTAGATGAATTTTTGTCATCTCAAAAGATGGCATCGAATAGAGGTGGACTTTGGTGTAAAGCAGAGGGATCTTTAAAGTCAAAGACGAGAGAAAAAATGATATTCGGCAAGCCGAATAGCAATGCACTGGCTCCTCTTGTGGCCAACAAAGCCAAGTCCCCCGTCAAAGAAAAAAATGTCAAACATGCTCGCACAAAGCCTCCGAAGGTAAAAAAAAAAAAAACAATGTCCAGTGGTCAAAAGTACCACCACCAAGCGTGGTGAGGTAAACTCTTTCAAGTTTAAGCCTACTTGTCATTATTGTGGTATTATGGGTCATATTAGACCAAATTGCTTCAAACTCCATAGCTTTTCAATTATTAATCATGTTTATGCTTCTCACAATAGGGATAATTATGATCATCTTATTCACATGAAATCTAGATCACCTCATTGTAGAAAGTTGCATTCACCAAATATTTCACACACACATGTAGCGTATTCTCATGATTATCATGACAAGCATGTGCCTATGTGTCATTTTTGTGGTGTGAAGGGTCATATTCGGCGAAATTGCTTTAAACTTCATGGGTACCCTAATGCTCCTCTTAGTTATCATCCTGTTAATAACAATGAGGGAAGGTACAAATTTTGTGGTTATGGTTGTGATAGAAGCCAAAAACCTAGGCGTAGGGTGATACTTTATAGAAAGATTACCAATGTGATTCCTAAACCTGTGCCCAAAGTTGTTGGAAAAATTGAAAAGGTCAAAACTAGACTTATTTGGGTAAGGAGAACGGACTTGAGAACTCATGTAGATTTGCCTTCCAATCCTCTTGATGACAATGGATTATCCGGAGGAGTTGACCTCGCTTTTTAAAAGCTTGGTCTTGCATCCATAGTCTGGGTTAGTTTTTTTTTTTTTTTTGGGACATTTTGTACCTAGATCTATAGTTTCTGCTGGGTTATTTATTTGTGTTGATTAGTTTCTTAACCTATTTCATTTAGTTTTTTTTTTTAAGAAAAGGAAAGATTTTATCTGAATTTTTTTTCATTGGGCATGCCTTGAGGATTTTAGTTGTTGGCTATGAAATTCATTCATATGAGCGTTTTTTGAACAATGCATGCACATCTTTTCATGATTACATTCATGCGAAGTATTTGGAAGTTAAATGTTGCATGTTCCATGATTCTGTGATCTCCACCTCTACACGTCAAAGTTAGCGAGATTTTTTTAGAGGCAAGTTGATTCTCATGTACTTGAGCATGTCTCATGCACTCCCTCGATGATTGACCATTTTTGGCATAATTTTGTGGATACGGTGTTCCACTTCAGTTGATGAAAAAAATATGTGTTATGTGCGAGACTATAATGCTTACCGGGCATTCATTGAGTAACCGGACAATTGGGGTAAGGTATTTTCTCTCTGAGCGTTCGCGTCAAAAAGTGGATAGATCTTGTGAAGGCATCCTTATTGGGTATAAGGCATTCTTACTCTCAATATTCGCGTCGAACGGCAGTGGGGTAAAAGGGAACACTTTTTATTTGTTCGTTAGAATCAAGAAAAAATGATAAGAAAAATAAACCGTTGATTGAGGGGGAATATTCATAAGTTGAGGAGGAGTTGTACCTAATCTTGGAATGTAACTCGTATCAGTATGTTTGGTTTGACTTCGCAAGGGGGAGAGTGTTTGACAGTCCAGAGTTACATGAGAATTCTCAAATCCTTGACTGATGATCGATCTTAATTTCTTATGACATGTCACACACTCACATTGTCACAGACTCATGTCGCATGTTGCAAATTACTTCTAGATTAATCCATGGTTGATTCTCATAAAAACTTGCTCATGCATTTTTAAAAAATATTCATATTCATTGAGTCTCACATTCGAGAACATGTCTTCTTTTGGTGTGCTACCTTGATGCCTGTATTTTTGTTAGTCATTTTTTTTTTTTTGAGGGGTCTATCTATGTTGATTTATGGTTCTCCTAGTCTGGCTATATATATGTTTTATGGGCTATTATTGCGGCATTTGTTTTGTAGCTGTGGTTCATGACTTGGTACATCGTTTAATTTTTGTGTGTGTGGTTATCTTCCGGGCTCGTTAGAGCTAGCTTGACCATATTTAGCTACCATGGTTATTGCTTATTGCTGCCTATAGCTTTATCTTTTGTGCCCCTTTATTGGCTGACTAATGATCCATTGTTAATGCTTGCTTGCCTGTTGATTATTCTTGGAACTTCCATTATACCTACTCGTCTTTTGGTTTCAATTTGCCTTTTGACCTATTTTTGACTTGCTCTACCTTTGTCATTCCGTGACAAAAAGGGAGAGTAATTTATTGATTATAACAGATTGTGCATTTTTTAGTTTCTGCAGCTTCACAGGTCGTGACCACAATCTGTTAGGGGATAGGTTTTCCTTGTTAAGTGTATTTTGTCATGGAAATGCCAAATGGGGAGATTGCTAGGACCATAGCGCACGGTCTCTATTTGTTGGCAATTTTCATGACAAAATACACGTTTAATTGTGTCCCCATTTATTGAGTTGTATTTTATTTATTTTTATTTCTAGAGTGTCTATTTAGGAAGTGGAAGGAAACCTATTTATTTGTAATTGAGAGTGAGCGTTTTGGATAGAAAGAAGACCGTCTACAACAAGTCTGATTCGGTGAAGACGGATCGATAGATGGGTCAATTTATTATCAATCGACTGCTTCAGTTTTTTAACAGAAAAGTAAGGTAAGAAAAAATAAAGTGGGGCCCAATCAAGAGGCCTATTCTTTTCCTCCTAGGTTTTGTTTCATAACCCATAGACTTATAAAAAGAAAAGTGGAAGCTGTGATACAGGGATATACAGTGGTAATAAGAAAAAGAAAAGGCAGTGTGGCTACAGGAAGATGAACTCGAAGAGCCCAACATATTCCTCGTTCGGCTAAATAAGTCAAGTGGCTTACTTTTTTGTTTTTATTCAAATTTTTTTCGTATTTGTTAGTTTTGCGTCAATTTTTTTGGAGATTATTGCATCTCTATGACGAGATGAATCTAAAAAGTAAAAAATTTCGATTGAAACCTAATTTTTTTGAATAAAGACAAAAATAAGCCAACAAGTCAATTTTTTCGTCTTTATTAAAAAAAAATTGGATTTCGATCATAATTTTTTACTTTTTAGATTCCTCTCATCATGGAGATGCAATAATCCTCAAAAAATTAACGCAAAACTAACAAATACGAAAAAAAAAATTGAATAAGGACAAAAAAATAAGACACTTGGCTTATTTAGCCGAACGGGTGGATCATTGAGTGTTCAATCCATCTCTAAGAGTTTTATCATCTACAACTACAAGTTTGAGAAAAGCCCTAAGGAGGATTTCTAGACAAGTTCAAGTCCTTTGGTGGATTCTGTGAGGCAAACGGAAGGCTTGTGGATTCAAGGCAGCGGCGGTCAAGCACTAAGTGTGGTGAACATGGATTCGGCAAGTAGGTCTTAGGCTCGATTGTGAGGATTCAAATCGTAGGGTAAGATTACTTGTAACTACACAATGATTATAGTATTTGATTCATTCCCGTGGGTTTTTCCTGTTTTGGGTTTTCCACGTATATCTGGTGTTTATCTTTTTATTGCTTCTCGTTCGTGTGGTTAGCTTATTTATCGATTGGTGGATTGATTTATTAAAAAGATAAATATAGCAAATATATATATACTTAGGCGAGCTAGGATTTTTCACTCCTCTCTGATTTACATATGTATGTATCTATTTTTGCGTGTGAATTTGTGTGTCGATAATATATGCGTGTCTGTCTGTATATATATACACACATGCGCGTTGGAAATTTGCAAGCTTAAACATAAAAAATGAGCAGAGATTAATGAGGTTTGATTTCTTGATTCTAAGGAGATTTTGATTTCTTGTTCTCTCTTCTTCAAAATTAATGATTCGTTGTTGTTAAATTTCTGGGTTCTTTCAATTCGATTTGAACTCCATTCTTGAATCCAGAGGAGAGAGAGAGGCTTTGGGTGAGGTGGTGGCCATGGGTCTGTTGCAGGGGAGGACCCATTTGATAACAGTGATAGATGGATGTGATTCGTAAGAAGATAGGATTAGGATTGGGATGAGATTGGTAATGAGAAAGGATTGTTAATGAGTATGTTTGTTTGGGATGGGATTATTAGTATCATATTTGTTTGAGATGAGATTAGATGATGGGATTGGATTGATAGAAAAAATTGGTAATGAGAGCGGATTGATAATGAGAAGGAGTTGGGATTGGACTATTAATACCAAGTCCCACGTGGTATTGCTAATACTCCCTAAAGGCCGGATTAGACATCCCAATGGACTAATAGTCCGGACCCTTTTTTGTTACCAAACAAAGTATAAATACTCCCATGGGATTAGTATTCCAAGCCCCAGCCCCAGCCCCAGCCCCAAACCTGTTACCTGTTATCAAACGGGGCTGGATTTTGTTTTTTTATTTTGCACCTGTTGATGTGGGGCCCACCCGCCACGTCAGCATCGGGAAGTGTAGACTTTCTCATATCCTAAGCCACCAGGCCAACTCTATAAAGGACGAATCTTCGGACAGATTCAATATCTCAAGGACAAACTCTTGGTTAGCCCTGTCCTTGATGGGGGGTGGGGTGATTAGTTCAAAAGAAATGTTATGAAACATAACATGCATGAAACTGAAATTGATGAGTTTCATAGAAAGTTTTCTTGTTTCCTGCTTGACCGATTCCTAGACCTAAAATAATGGGTTGTCCCAAGCGTAGAGCTGAGACCAATGTAGTATAATACCCGGCAAGATCGGAGTCGAATCCACTAGGGACGGTGAAGTGTGTGCTGTGGAGTCTCGGGTTGTAATATTAAAATTAGCTCTTAGGTAGCCACCCCTTGTCTTTTAGTTGATGAATTAACTAATACTAACAAATAACTTGCTCAAATAATTAAAAAGAGAGACACGGTCGTAGAGAAACCGGCGCTTGCTACCCAATCAGAATCCACTCACTTTTCAAAGTTCTAAAAACGGTTAAAATTAGGGAGAATTGGAAACTCCGAAGGATGCGAATCCTAAGGTTGCCAGTCCCGTACACAGCGGCGAACAGGTTTTGGTCCCCTGTTCTCGCTCACATGAGTCCCGGCAATGCCTCGGATTCGTCCAACGAACGTAGTTTTCACCAACTAAGATTATTTAATTCAATCAATGAACGGAAAAATTGTTAGACGAATCCTAATTGGGTCGCGACGTGCCTTTACCTAGCGACCAAACCTCAGAAAAACTAATCACTCATTATTAAAAATAAAAGGAATAAAACCCTAGAATTAATCATGCTTCTATTGCTTGGAATGGAAAATAAACAAGAGATTAAAAACAAGAAAGCACAAACGAATAACTTTTATTAAAAACAGAAATCTGAACAAAACTTTGAAAACTTGAAGGAAAAAGAAAATCTGGAAGGAAAAACGAAAGTCTGAAACTGCAAAAATAATTTCTGGAACTTCTGCTGATCGCCACCCGTGAGAACGCAGCCCCCGTTCTACGTGTTTCGTCCGTGGGCAGAAAATCCCCCTTTTATATCTGTTTTGTAGCCGACTAATAAAACCCTCGTGGGCTGAGAATTGGCTTAGGCCTAGTTCCTTTACATGGCCCCACCGGTTCGTCAAATACATAAGCATTGGGCCCACCCAATTGAATTGCAAATTCAGTACTCCTGCCGTGGACTAATTAAGTCCAGTGCTAATAAACTCTTGACCCATATGGACCTGCTTCAAACACCGTTTAATATTTTAATTTTGAGCTTTTTTTGTATCAAATCCTCCAAATACCTACAACACAATAATTAAGCATTAAGTTCCGAATAATAATATAAATGAGACTTAACAAAGATAAATTAAGGGGCGTTAATGTGAACATTTACGCGCCTATCATTTCCTATCACTCCTCTTAGTTCAAAGCTAGAGAGTGAGCACATCAAAAGACTGTACATTCTTCTCATGAGCAGGATCATGAACTCTATCATGTGTCAAATGCAAGCATTTTACTTGTAATTAGTTAGAAGTCGTTATGTAACTCTAATGATGTGGTAGGTGAGGTCAATTTAAACCTTTTTTAACTGTTGTTTTGGAGAAGTGAAATTGTAATTCTTTCTTATTCTTCTTTTTTTATCCTCAAGTGTCATTGTAATTCACTATAAGGCCTTAATGTGAGAAAGAGAGGAACTGAGAAATCACAAAAAATTAACGTAAAACTAACAAATATGAAAAAAAAAATGAATAAAGATGACAAAAAAATCACTTCTTACCTATATCTCAAGGACAAGCTCTTGGTTAGCCATGTCCTTTTAGCACATCAAAAGGATGCACATTCTTTTCATGAGCAGGATTATGCAGATTCTTTTCAAATGCATTTAGGCCCCGTTCAGTTGCCAGGAAAGTACATGAAATGATGAGAAAATCAACTTTTCCATAACTTTTGTAGTGTTCAGTTGGCAGGAAAGTAGTGGAAAACATGTTTTTAAGTTTTCCTGCAAGATTTACTTTCTTGCAAAAGTGATCCGGCCAAAAGCATAGGATTTTGCGTCACGGGAAAAGTTTTATCCATTGTGGGGCCAAAATAATTGGCGGGTAAAAAAAAAAGTGAATGACGCCAATAACAAAAAAATACAAATTAGGTTCTTAGAAAGACTTTTCGAGATTTATGTGAGTAACAACAATTTCGACTACTATGGTACTTTTTGAGATAATTGTTGTGGAAAAAAATTGATAGTTTATTTTTTTTAGAAGTATTTATTTATCTTGTCATTAGTCTTCAATTTTATTTTGTACTAACTAATTTTCAGTGAGTTTTTGCATCGGCAACTAATCAAGCACGATTGTTTAATATTTATTATTTAGTTATCATCTACTTATTTTTTAAACTTTATTTGTACGGTTGATTATCAGAGAATGTCAATTTAAATGGGGGATTTGCATGACCATTCAGAATATAGCAAATTGAATAGGGAATTGTAAGTTGATTTTTTCATTTCATGTTAAGGTTTTACATTAGATAAAATACATTTTCCGTATGTGTTAATTTTTAAAATATGATAGCCTATTATTTAGCTTTCAAAGTTACTTTTATTTAAAATTAGCCATGTGAATAAAAATAAAGAAGTTTCTCATAAGTATCTTTTCCCGGCAAATGAACCACTAAACTTTAGTTTTCCTCCAAAAAAAACTGTCAAATGAACACTCACAAGAAAATAGATTTCTTTTTCCTTTACTTCACTTAACTTAACTTTTCCTGAGAATAATTTTCCGGTACAACATTCCTGACAATTGAACGGAGCTTTAATGATGTGTCATTATTTTACTAGGAATATTATACACATCCTTTTCAAATGCATTTTATTAGGAAAATATGCAACTCTAATGATGTGCCGTGATTTTAGTTGGAAAGCAACTCGTCGTGCATATGGTAGGTGAGGTCATTGTAATTCCGTACTATAAGGCCTTTAATTTGAGAGAGAGAGAGAGAGTGTGTGTTATCGTTTTTTTCCCCTCTTTTGTTTTATCTAGCAGAAAAAAAAATTGTTTTCGGTTTCTCTTCACTTTTATTATTGGGTTTTTCGGTCAACCCATAAGCATGGGCCCAATTATACTAATTAATCATGGTCGAGTTAGGAACTAGCGGCCCGTTTGGACGGATGATTTGTTTTGGATGAATATAGAATGATGGTGGATTTGAAAGTGGATATGTAATGACTGCAGGGATGGGATCAGGGGGGGTCTAGTGGCGGCGACCGCCACGACAAGAATTTTAGAAAATGCAATTATTATATGTAAAAAGAAAATTATGCCCAACTTATATAGTCTCGCCACCACTTGATTTTTTTAATATACATTTCGCCACTGCTAAGGTAAAATCCTGATTCCGTCCTTGGTAATGAGGGGTGATATATTAAAAAGGGTAGCCCCACCTCTTAAGAAGAGTAGATTTGTAATTAGGTGTTTGGATGGTTTGTTAAGAAGGGGAATTTGGAAGGTGAATATGATGGGATAAAGTGTCAAATGACTTAATTGCCCCCAGTTTATTAATTTAATGAACAATATAGGTTAATTTCGTTATAATTAGAATACAAATATATTTGTTGTTTTGTCACATGCCTCTTTGCCTGTTAAAATATCAAACATCAATACCAAAAGAAAGAATTAAATGAAATAGAAAAGAGATTATCAAACGTTCCTTTTTAATCCATGCATAATATTCGATATCCAGCAGGAGCGACTAATCCGAAAAAAGTTCTACAGCCGCAGACAGTACACTCTCACATTCATGTGGAGGCCTACACACACTGCATGTGAATGTGAGTGCGCGTAAAGTCTACTAGTGTGTGTGGTTGTAGCGGAGTTGCTAATCCAGGGGACGAATACCACGGTCCACTAATGAGTATGTAAATGATGCTATGTGGTTTATTATTTTTATTTTTGGCTGGTTCTCCGATGACGTAGCATGAGGTCCAAATAAAGTCGGGGCAAACTCTAGTATGGGTTAGCAACTTAGCCCAGCAAAGGAATTGACAGCATGCTGGTGGGATTCAAACCCGGATCAAGGTTTCTTGAGGCCTCTAGTTGCAAGGTGACTAACCACAGGGCTTGAACGTCAAATGCTTATTTTTGGTTCTTTTTCCAAGTTTCTACTTAATAGTCAAATGTTTACCTGATCGGCCTCCACAATAAAGCATGCCCATATCTTGTCCTTTCGAACTTCCATCATTCCCTTCAAGATGGTTAAGCCAAAACCCTGAATTATGTCAACAATCTCAAGGAAAAATCCCTTTTCTTCACAAAGCATCTGCAGCAGAAAAGTAAAGTTAAACTCAGTGACACAAGAGTCCAAGACATAATTCTCCATCAAGAAATGGGTTAAGAAATGTTAGACTCTACGAACTCTAATATACCCGTATAATCAATTTTCTATCCACATAACATTATAACCGCTACCGCAGGAGTTCTCTCTGAGTACTGGTTCATTCACCTGGTCAATCATTCAAGTCTATCACAAATAAGACAAAAACGCAATGTCCAAACAGCTGAGTGGGTATGGATATGGACCTTTCAGTCCCAGTCCACTTTGCTCTCTATTCCCCATGTCATTCCATTCTAGCTTCATTCAATTCCTGCGTACTTATAGTAACAAACATAGCCTTAGTGTATTTAGTCCTATTTGTAAAAAGATTTAAATACCTTGGCTTGAGTTTAAGTCTTGTATATATAATCAAAGGTGTCATGATTTTTTTGGGTCTGTATACTTTTCATGATTATATGGTTGCTGCAGTTCTTATTTCAATGGCAAAGAAAAGCTATCAGTGGCTTGATTGAACAAGCTATAATAGAAGCAGAGGCCAGAGGCACTAAGGTGTTAAGTCTTGGTCTTTTGAACCAGGCAAGTTGGTCCTTTCTCTGTCTCTTTATCCTTTTTTCCAGGAAATTAATAATGTGACCAATCAAGACATGCATTATTTCCTTAACCGTTTGCCTTTTCTCTCTTACTTTCCCTCTAGCTTTCTTCTAACATCAAATGGGGAAATATCGAAACAATCCCGATTTCCATCCTGTTGCTAATTCTCTGGACCAGAAGTTGAATCTACATGTAACTATAGTTTTCAGCTTTTTGCTTTAACTTATAAAGTGTCGGGTTTTTTCCTTTTCATTCCTGTTTTGTCATAGGAAATGCTTTGTTGGCTTAACATGATTAAACCAAGGCTTGTAACATCACGTTAAATTTATTTTCTGAACCACTTTTGTAAGGCTGTAGCATTTTCTTCTAGTTCATTGTTCATCAAGTCTTATGTCAATACGCATTTTCATGCATGTGTATATGTATTGGTGATTTTAAAATTTGTCAATATTGCAGGGCAAATAAATTAATAGGAATGGGGAGGTTTACATCCAGAGGTACCCTCAGCTCAAAGTGAAGGTGGTGGATGGAAGTAGCTTAGTAGTTGCTGTTTTCCTAAATAGCGTTCCAAAGGGGACAACCCAAGTCTTCCTCAGAGGCAGCTTATCCAAAGTTGCTTATTCCATTGCCTCTGCTCTATGCCAAAGAGGGACCCAGGTAATCAAGTTCACCTTCGTTAAGTTGGAGCAAGACGTTTAGACGAGCCTACTGGGTGTCAATATTGTTACAGCCTGATTGTTTGGATAAATTATAATCATGAATTTTTTTCTGCCTCAAAAACTATTCTTCAATGGAGTTTATTTCTTAGAAAACTTCTAATTGGAGAAGATTGAGGTTGCTATTTATCACTTGCTAGAAAAAGAGTAGTTATAAAACAATAAGAGCGAAATGAGGCGATATTGGTCCTTTCATTTTCTGATTAACAAACTACTGTCAAAGATGTTCTTAGTCTAAAAAACACTTGAAATGTTCTACAGTAGTAACATGTCGCATTTGTTTCCGTAAAAGTGCACAGCTAAGCCGGAATTTAAGTTCTTTCTCAGGTATGGTTAGTGGGAGATGGACTGAGCGAAGAAGAACAGCAGAAGGCACCAAAAGGGACATCGTTCATTCCTTACTCGCAATTCCCCCCTAAGAAAGTGCGCAATGACTGCTTGTACCACCATACTCCGGCAATGCTGGCTCCCTCGTCTCTCGGAAACTTGAACTCATGTGAGGTTAGTATCAGACTATCAGTTTACTTATCCTTCGTCACCCGGTCATTTCTCAAGTTTCAACCTGAATATTGTGGCTTAGATATAATAATGCTCATGATCATATTTCATCTCCAGCATCAGTGACATCCGAAAGTCTCTGTGACCAGTGTGTATTGGATCATGAGAATCTGCCACCGCACCCGTGAATTTTTCTCAAGTACTAGCAAATGCTAAAAAAATCGATTGACACACATGTTCTGACGGTATTTATAACTAAATCGAATGTTTTCAGAAATTTTAAATCAACATTTGACTTCTACAAGTAGTTTTGTAAGTAATTGAATCACATGTCAAGTTTTAAGGCTATTTGATATTACTATTTTCAATTTCCCATAGGGTATGAGAATATGACTATCTAACAACCTAGGATTGGTACTACAATAGAAAATTTATACAATAAGAAAGAGAACACTAATAGTAATATATGTTTCTAAAATGAGGCAGATACCATAACAATATCACCTCAATACACTATAATACAAAGATTCACAATTACACATACATTCGTGGACATTAGTGATGTAACGGTCCCAAAACGGTCTTATGGGCCGATACGCATGTGAATTTTTTTCCTACCGCTGTTATTTTTCACCGCAACCGAAACAGCCCCAAAAAACCGTTACGTAACAGCCATTACGTTACGTAATACCGTTTTTCAAAACCCTACTGGCAGCATAAATTGGGTTTGGTTGAAAAAGTGGCGTAACAGCAGTATGTAACTTTTGCAACATCATAAGTTTTACAAGCAGTGTTTGTATTTAAGATAACGATTTAGTCGATACGGCTTTTCAAAGTTAACCATAAGGTTCCAACAGATCAGCAAACACAGAAACAGATTACCGATTTTTATAACCTGTGTTCGTATAGCATTTTTCGTGTATCTTTCAAGAGATAGCATGGATTCATCTTTGTTTGGTCACTCTGAGAAATTTGTTGGTGTTTGTGTTAGAATTGGTTGCCAAGAAGGGCGATGAGTGCTTCACGCGTAGCTGGGATTGTGCATGCTCTAGAAGGATGGAACGTAAACGAGTGCGGCCAAAAGATGTTCCACGTTGAACAAGTTTGGGAAGCCTGTCTCAAACATGGCTTCCGTCCTTTGATGACCGCGGCCATGTGTAGGCCCACATATATGTGAGAGGTTGTATAAGTTGTTGTGTTTGGATTGTCGTGTGAGTAGCATTGTTCAGAATTATTTGCTATTAATTAGTCTAGCTTGTGGGATGACCGTTTCTTTGGGTCTGACTCGGGTGATCATTGAGTCTGAAAGTCAATTAGCCATCAAGCTCACGGCCTGTTTGGATGGAGGATTTGTTTTTGGTGGATATAAAATGATGGTAGATTTAAAGGTGGATATGTAATGAGGGATGATATGTTAAGAAGGATGGCCCCACCTCTTAAGAATGGTGGATTTATAATGAGGTGTTTGGATGATTGTTTGAGAAGGAGGATTTGGAAGTTGGATATGATGACATAAAATGTCAAATGACTTAATTGCCCTTGTATATAAATTTAATGTTTAAAATACAAATAATTGCAATATAATTATCATTGCTTAATTTCCCAACCCCAAATTTTATTTATTATTATTATTATCATATATATTTACAATAATTGCATTTTAAAAGTCATTTTAATTGCAAAATCATTTCCCTTTTATATATGTATGTATATGTATACGTAAATAGAGATACACAGTCCCCAACCCCATTTACCCACACCCCTACCCTATTTACCCACCCCATCCACTGCATTCACCCACGCACAACCCCATCCTCTACCGTCTTCTCCAGTCGCCGCCGATCATCATCACTCGTCTTCTCCAACCGTAAGTCTCTCTCTCTCTCTCTCTCTCTCTCTCTCTCTCTCTCTCTCTCTCGTTTTGCATCGATCGAGTAGGTGATCTCTCTCTGTGGTCTCATTTTCCACAAATCGATCAAGGAGGTCAAGATGGAGTCACCAGAAATATCGATAGCCGACCTCTTCTCTTCTCTCTCTTTCTCTTCTCTCTTTGTTGGTTTGGTTTTCTAAAAACGAAATCAAATCGTCTGAGAAAACAAAAACGAAATCCCCCTGGTTCGATAGGGGGATTTGGAGGGGCAAAACCGTCTGAAAACCCTCGGATTTGCCAACGCTGGGGTCTGACCTCCGCTTCACAAATCCACCTCCAGGTGGATTTGAATCCGCTACAGTGTTTATCTCCGGCCCCCTCAAAACTCAACCAAACACTGGATTTGAGTGGGAGCTGGACTACAAATCCGGCCGCCTCACAAATCCACCTTCTTCTCCGCCATCCAAACAGGCCGTCAGCATTTTTGAACCGGAATCTCCTTGGGACGTTTTGACACTGGTCCTGGGCATTCATCACTATCGTCTCAATTTCGGTTTCAAGTTTGCCTGGGTCATGAGGAAGAAAGCTAATGGGCTGGCTCATGCCGTGGCATCCTGTACTGCTAAAGATTCAGTTTCTGTTTTGTAGCCTTGTTGGGCAGGTTATGGAGATCAAAAATAATTAAAAATGGTAGCCTATTTTCAAGCTCAGGCTTCAAAGATGGAGGATAGATAGAATACATAACATTAATACTTGCTCTCCAACGTCCAAACCATATTCAGAGACAAATTGTAGCAAACAAACCATATTCAGAGACAAATTGTAGCAAACTAGCTAGCCAAGCTGCATGAATATATGGGGGAAGGGGGGGGAGAGAGAGAGATAGAGAGAGAGAGAGGGAGAGGGAGAGATTTAATTTGCATGAATATTTTGATGCTATTATAATAGAGATTCGTAGTGTGATTTGAAACGGAATTGACTTTTTTCTTGTTATTGATAGAGAGTGGTATTCTCTGCCCCTGTCAAATCAAATAAAGTAGAGGGAGAGAACCGGAAGAGGATTATCAAGTCTGGCATTTGAGAAGTCCTTGGTGTGTTGATCAAGTACTCTTGAGAGGGTGAAAACCATGCCGAAGAGCGGCTTCCCAAATTCGGTCAATGTCGAACATCATGTTCCCGCATTCATTCACATTCCACCCTTCTAAACCATGGACTATCCCTGCTATACGCCATGCACTCATCACCCTTCTTGGCAACCAATTCTGCAACACATATACGGCGCAATGTTAATTTCATAAGATAATCGTATCCGTGAGGCAAAACATAGACGTGTTTATTTTCAATTGGGTCTTGTTTTCAAATAACTCGGAGTGTACAAAGCCCTGTATAGATTGATTAAGTGATAACACGCGGATAAGAGTGAAACCCTTGACCAGTGTGTTTCGCGAATACGCCGAATACTATGAAAATAATTTTTTACCTCACAAGAGTCTACATTCTCTAGACACTTGGGTGTGACCATAGCGGGTGTGTCATAGTACAAGCAATCACTGCGCATTCTCTTTGGAGGAAATTGTGAGAATGGAATGAACAATGTGCCCTTTGAGGCCTTCAATTGTTCTCCTTCATTAAATCCATCTCCCACCAGCCATGTCTGCAAAAAAAAAATTAACACTCAGGAATTCATCTTACAAAACCAATTTAACTTTGAACCATGCAAAAACAAACATGAATTCTTTCACAAATAAAAGCAATTAGTGGAGCATTTACCTGAATAGCATAAGTTTTGGCAAGGACCAAATTACATGCAGCACCGGTGCCAATTGATGCCTTAAGCTTTTTATAGTCATCTTCATACAAAACAAACACCTAGTAGCACATTCAAGTTAGATGGATAACATAAATAAGTGAAACAAAAATCGTGATTCCGTTGGGTAGGTAGGGCTGTGAACGAACCGAGCTGGTCGAGACTCGGCTTGTTAATTAATTGGTCTAGATAACTTACCAAAAAGTTGAAAAGTGGAATGTAAATTACCTGGATGCCCCTTTGGCACAAAGCCAGGGCAAGGGAAGAGGCAACTTTGGAGAAGGTGCCTGCGAGGAGGACTTGGGTTGTTTGTTTGGGAATGGTATTTAACACAACAGCAACTGCTAAGCTACTCCCATCCACCACCTTCACTTTGAGCTCAGGGTGCCTTCGGACATACAGCTCCCCACTCTTGTTAAGCTCCTCCCCCTACAAACAACAACAACATGCATCCAGAGAGAGAGAGAGAGAGAGAGAGAGAGAGAAGACAGCAAAGATTACCAAATCGCGCGACAATGATAGCTAGGCCTATCAAATATTGATCGAGGCCGAAGAACAGTAATCATGTCGGGATAGATTGCAAGACTTGCCTGATTCATGAGACCAAGACTCAAAACTTTGGTGCCCCTTTCGTCAGCTTCCAGTATGGCATCCTCAATCAAGTTATTGATGGACTCTCTTTGCCAATGCATAAAGTACTGAATTAACCGAAGAAAGAAGAAACATATACACAAATTAAAACGACTATATAAATTAATACGCGTATAATCAATCTTCACTAAATGGAATGCTTAATTACCTGAATGTTGTACTTTGGTATAGCCCAAGTTTGTAGCTTGAGATGCCCCAGAACATTCCTCTCCACCACGAAGGACGTGCGACCGTAAATCCAGGTAACCATCATGGACCAAAATGTCCAGGGCCACATCACCCACAAGTACCACTTGGAAGTGTAAGGCCTGGAGGCCAAGGCGGCGAATCCGACTCGGAGATGGTAGATTGACTCCGGCGTCGTCAGGTGCGTTAGATGCACCACGTCTGGCGACTCGTCCGGTCGCCGGAGCGAGGTTTCGTACAAGGTGTTGGTGGACTTGTCCATGGTGCTGTAGATGTAGTCGTAAATCGGCATGAAGAGGGAGTAGTTGGTCCGGAATTGAGTGTGGTGTAGGGAGTGATACCTGGAAATTAATCACACATTGATGTAATTAATTGTCAAATTGAGAACGTACGGACATTATGTGTTACTCCACTAATCTAGAAAGAGCAATGCATGATGTATTAGAAAATGCAAATTAAGAAATTAACTTGTGTAGAAAATAATTTGGGGCTTAAATTAATTATCGAGGTGATCAACAGTACACCAGATTGAAGATCGACCACCCATTCATGTTATTCCCTGCTAACGATTATATTATGGTCAAGGTATTTGGGATTTATCATTTTTGTCATTAAAAGAATCATAAAACTACAAAAAAAAAAAATTCAATTGAAATAATTGAATTATATAAGTTCAGAAGAGATAAAGAAAAAAAACATGACTAAAAAACTGTCCTTTTGAGGGGTGGTTTGGCTTAATAAGCCAAATGTCTTTTCTTTTTTTTTGGCCTTATTCAAATTTTTTTTTTGTATTGGTTAGATTTTTGTCAATTTTTTGTGAATTATTGCTTCGCCATTACGAGAGGAATCTACAAGGTAAAAAATTACGATAGAGATTCAATTTTTTTAATAAAGACGAAAAAATTGACTTATTGACTTATTTTCAACTTTATTCAAAAAAACTTAGGTTTCATTCATAATTCTTTATACTTTTAAAATTCTTCTCGCAATAATCCACAAAAAAATTGAAGAAAAATTAACAAATGCAATTTTTTTTAAATAAGAACAAAAAAATAAGCCATTTGGCTTATTAGGCCAAACAATCCCTGAATTATTTCATCTTTTGAAAAGGCTTTTTTTCACATTTCATCTATATATTGCATAGATTTTTCTCGTCAAAAAAAAAATCTTTATTCTAAAAAAAATTAAGCAAAATTGAATTTTACTACTAAAAATAAGACTTCAATTATTTTATACTCCGTATCTTATAAAGTTGGATTGCATTGCATCTAGCATGTGCAGGCCAGATCAAATCCAACTTGATGCATACTATACAGACAACCCAACGTGGTGGCGGGGCCACTTGCCAAATGTGGTACTACTACTTAGGTACTACAGATTCCACTTGCCAAATGTGGTCTAAACACCTTTTTTTTTTCATGTGTATAGAGTACTTGATCTAAACACTCTTTTTATGTATACATATATACATGAAAAAAAAAAAAAAGGTGTTTAGACCAAGTACCCTACACACATCGGATGCCGTTTATTCTTGCGAGGGCCCCCTCGATTTTTTTTTATAAAATTTTTGGACGGCTCGGATCGGCCGTCCGGTGACCAGAGACGGCCCGGCGCGGCCGGTCGGTACGATTTCCCTACACACGATTGGTACGTATATCATTTTCGAATAATAAATGAGTAGTTCACGTGACAGTTGTCTTTTTTGGTGGGTGAACCCATAAATGCCTCATCTAATTTCTATCATCCCAGCCACTTGTACGTATAGTAGTAGTAGTAGTACTATTATTATGCAAACAGTAAAGCACGCCGCATCGCGTTAGCGCGGAAATATCCCTCTCCCCTAGTGGTAGTAGTATGTTTAGTCTTAATAAGTGGCAATAGAAAATTTTAAACCAAGGGCTCGTTTGAATGGGGTATTGAGAAGAGGTATTAGTTTTTCCCCCTCCTTAGACCGTGGGCCCAGGTTTATCACCTGGTTTGGTAACCCAAAAACCTTGCTGGGGGATTAATATTTATGGGTGGATTTTGGGGTGTTATTATTTAATACCCCCGGATAAGGCCGAAATAATACCCTCTCCTCCTCCATTTCAATTACAAAGCAACCTTATCCCCCCATTTTATTACTCTTCCAAACCAAGTACTATTTTATCTCTCAATTTTTAATATCTCATCCAAACCAACTACCATTTGATCTCCTTCCATAGACATCACATCAATGTGTGTCATCCTTTATTAACCAATACACCCTACCATTTTATCCCCCTTCATAAATAATACCCTCAATCCTTATCCTACATCCAAACGAGCCAAGAGTGTTGTCCCCGTTCGGCCAAAAAAATTTCGTATTTGTTAGTTTTTCTTCAATTTTTGAGGATTATTGCATCATCATGACGAGAAGAATCTAAAAAGTAAAAATTATGATCGAAATCCAATTTTTTTGAATAAAGACAAAAAAATTGGCTTATTAGCTTATTTTTGTCTTTATTCAAAAGAATTAGGTTTCGATCGTAATTTTTTTACTTTTTAGATTCCTCTTGTCATGACGATGCAATAATCCTCAAAAAATTAACGAAAAACTAATAAATACCAAAAAAATTTGAACAAGGACAAAAAAATAAACTAGTTAATTTATTTAGCCGAACGGAGCCTTAAATCCAAGTTTGCATTCTGAACCAATCCCTCGGAGGAAAATTCAATGTCGCATCAAATACAACCCGACTACGGCCACCAGTGGGTGTGCCCCCCGCACTCGCGGCTCACTCCGGCACTTCAGGATCACTCCGGTTCCGCATGGATGGTTCGAGTCTTTTAATGATTTTTCAACAAAAATGAGTCGGCCCGCGAAAATTAGCTTTATTGAATATGTAGAGGTGGTTGATCTTATCTTTCAATTTTTCATTCAGATTACAAGATCCTGTTATCTGAAAATCTGAATGAAAAATTGAAATATGAGATCGAATACTTACACATATTCAATAAAGCTAATTTTTCATGGGGCCCACACATTTTTTCCTAAATTAGTGAACAACTCAGATCAATCGTGCGGGATCCAAAATGAACCCCGCATGCCGATCTGTGTATCATCGGTGCCCTTAGTATTTTCGCATTAATGGTTGGCTTTCTTCCCAAATGAGCAGTCCGCCACAATAAACCGGGGCCTCGCGTGGGGCCCAATTGGTGGGTCAAAAAATAAAATGTGCATGCAGTGCCCTGGTACCGTGAGAAATTTTTCAGTGCCGAGCAGGCACGGGTCACGTGGTGCCCAGCACGCATCTCGGCCGTCCAAACGTATTTTGAAAGGCCCAGATTTATTTGGGCTTGAATGGGTGTTTTAATAATTTTACACTAAAAAATAAAAAAACGCGATGCTGTGTTTTTTTATTTTTTTTCCCTCTTTTTATCGGCTTGAAAAAGATACTAACAATAACGAAACAAAAGTAAATTAAATAAAAGCGTCCAGGGGAGACTTACGAAGGAGTATACATGAGAAACTTGAGAGGAGGGAAGATGGAGAAGAGGAGCTTGGGGATGAGCTCGAAGTTGCAGTGACCCATGTTGTTCATCAAGTCTATGTAGCTTATGTACCCCGCAAACGACGCTATCGACGCCGTCCTCGTCGCCGTCGACGACAGCAACGGTATCGCGAACAACGTAAAGTAGGCTATGTGCTCCGCAAACGGATGTATCACAGCTGCCACATACGCACGAGTATTCAATTATTCAACCACAATAATGTAATACTAATAAATACTCATGATCTATTAATCAAGAGAATATATATGTTGAAGGTTAATTAAATTAAATAGTGGTGCTTACACGAAATGGGTTCGGTGACGATGGAGGAGTGGTGGTGGGAGTGGTAGCGAGAGTAGAGGTAGTGGTGGTGGAGTGCTCTGTGGAGCCAGTAGTAGAGGAACTCCACTGGACCACTGTGAAGCAACATGGTCAGGACCACGCCATCTGTTCTCCATAACGGCAGCTGAGCCGCTCCGGGCACTGTCAGCACTCCTATGTAGAAGATTATTCCATTGAACAATATTTGGTCATCCCTGCACCAATATTATTGTTCCCACCCAATAGTCAATATTGTGACCACAATTAGCTTGTGAACAAGAATTTTGAGTGAGTACGTACACCCAAGAAAAAAAAATTTGAGTTGCTTGTTGGTCTTTAAAGTTGAGTTAATAAACCGATCATTCAAAAAATTACTCAGACGTGAAATCTGTTCAGTAGTCTGGAAGCACTGTCGCTTGGTGCTCTGAACCATTTCAAAATTACGTATTTATATGGGCTGGATCCATACGTTTTGCTATGGACTCTGCGAAAATGTATGGTTGTGGATACTGAATGATTTCATTCATGTCTCGTACCCATCGTCACGGGTGTCTAAAAAAATTAGTAATTTATTCTTTTGTAAGAAACATCTTTGTTTCTTGATTTGTGCATCTAGATCACGTGATTGTATACATGGAGAGATATTTTTAATCAATCATTCTACAACTACAAATACTTACACTAATATTTACACAAACTCAATCATATTTATATTGGGCCCACACATACTGAAAGTTCAGTATGTGTGGGCCCCACCAAAAGATGTGACTGTGTATAAAGTGTTTGTATGAGACTTAATTTGTGGTTATATAATAATTGATCTTTAATGGAGAGAGAGAGAGAGAGTAGGGCAGACCAGTTGCTTTCCCTGTCAACTTGCTCAAATTCAATGGTCTTGTCGACAATCCGGTTACTTCCTTTGGCAGTGCGGTATCGAGAAACACTGATCCAGATTTGGTTGTGAAGCATCCTAAACAAGAGCAAGGGGAAAATGAGGAAATAACCCAAATCCCTCTCCTTTTCATCCTTCACCAAGTATGAGTACGTCGCATGAATCGCCCACGGTGCCAATAACACGAACTAGTAAATCCATCCCATGCACCACAATACATAGCAAAGCCAAAAACACAAAATAAGTTAGCAAAATTATAAGAAGCGAAGCGGGATTAGCTAAGCAATAATGCTTTCAAATCGTAGCATTAGTGTGAGTTTTTTTTTTCCCCTTGAATCCATAAAAATCACGACAATGATCTTTCTAGTGGGCTGCCAATAAGTTTACGAAAAAGACAGAAAAAAACACAGATTTCAATGAATTTTTTACTCCACATTTTTCAGTTCACTTTACTAACTTTAATATTTGCCACACTTTTTAATACATTTTTTGAACTTAGACAATCCAGTAGATTGTTTTTAGTATTTTCTTTAAAGAAAAAAGGGTTTTTAGCTTTGAGTACGTACAGCCAAGCCGAGTTATACAAGCAATTTTTATTTTAGATTTTGATATGTGGGTAAAAGTCGTTCCCGACTTTGTTATGCCTTTGTTTTTTTTTCCCTAATATTCCATCTCAAAAAGCGTAAAATGAAAAGGTCTAAAACTTATGCGTACGTTACAAAGGTTGTGTGGCAAGGTGACATGGACGGCTTCGATGCATTGAGTTGGATTTGATTTAGACTTCTATAAAACTTTGGAAATCAGACATATTGTACCATACATGTTTGCAAAAAGAGTTGCACCTTTTAATCATCGAACCAATTACCAAGAGATCGATACAGAGAATATCGCACACAAAGATACAGAAGACAACAGAAGTAACATCTACTACATCTCCCTCTGTTATGAAGAGTATATATATATACACACACTTAAGTAGTAGTATTACAGTTGCTTAAATAAATACCTTGTAGCTTCCAAGGTGTTTCCATGGCCAATCCGTGAGCACTCCTGGCTTAGAAGCCATACCCCTCTCTCTCTCTCTCTCTCTCTGGACCCTTTTACTCCAACAATGCACACTGAGCGAGAACAAAGATGCTGGCACTTGTTTATAATATTTTGCTGGGCGCAAAAAGTAGGTCGATCAAAAAAAAAAACTGCACTTGCACCTTTTTACTTTTGACACCTGCCACCGTAAGTCATGAATGCCATCTCGATCAAGAAGACATCTCCAACCACCACCGAACTCAGTTACAGCGGTGAGAGTAACCGTACCAGCCCCCTTACCCTACCCGGCCTACCCCTCCTATGATTTGACTAATATTCCCTCCGTCCCAATTTGTTCCGCCTATTTTGACTTTCACGAAATTTAAGGAAACATTGTACTTATATTGACTTTTGATTAATTTTACCATTTTACCCTTTTAAGAAAATATTACTAAAATTTTGTTTAAAAAAATAATTGAACTCACCAAATTCACTCTCCTGTCATGTCATGAAGAGAATGGCACCAAGTTCAATGTGTTGCCGGCCATTTCCTTTATTTTCTTTAACCATGTTTAAAATTTGAATTTGAGAGGGAGAATCTCTCTCCTTAAATGAGGGGTAAAATGGTAATCTGGACATCTAAAAATTGAAAGTTTTGAAACAAGCGTATCATTTTGGGACATCCCAAAAAAGAATAAGAGCGGAACAAATTGGGACGGAGGGAGTACTATATGTCCAAGAAATTGGAACCACAACATATAAATATGCTCTGCATAAATATAAATACTCCATCGACCAATGTTTCTGCCGCCCCTGCCATGGACTATGGAGTATTGAGTACCTCTGTTAATGATCGTACAACTTCGAAGGCTACATTACTTCTCAACTGTCCACTGACATGAGCTAACTACTATTGCATGTGTATATTCAGGTTTGTACATGTTACATTATTTTTATTTTTTTTAGCATTATCTGATGTCTCGACTGGCTTGGGCACCACTAAACTAATTTTGGACGCTTTGCATGCTTTTAGTAGCAATGCCACCAAACGGCCACCTACTAGTCCATCTCTTTCATGTGTCTCCAATTTCTGGAATGGAATTTATAATGCAGTAATGAGTATCCGGCGCCAAAGTTTTTATTTTATGAATTAGAGATGTTAGGATGCATGAACGGAAAGGTAGTTGTATGTGATATCTATGTGTAAGAGAGAGTTTTTAAGGGTATGGGATGAGACCGATCTTGTTGTATCTCACCTAATTAACAAACAAAGTGAACTAACGCGAAGGCAGCCATTGACATGATTATTGTTAGAGTGGTTATCCCGCCTTAATGACATTTGTAACCTCTCCGTTCATTTTCAATTGACTTTGAAATGAACATAAAGTTTTCACAATTATGGGTCCTATACCTATATTGCACATCATCTCATGAGTATACTAACATTAACTTTGAGATTGTAAATCTAATTAGGGAAGACATTCTGGGTACTTCACCTTTGGTGTCGTGTAAGGACATTAATCCTTCTTTAATAATGCACGTTTGTTTACCGAACAAAAAAAGAAGTGATGAGCAATTAATTGGGTTTTGTTAACGTATGCCCCCTAGGCATATGGTAAACACTACTATATTCTCCTTCATTTATTTCTTTTTGTATGGGAAATCTAAGTTCCAAACACTACCTATAAACTCTTAATTTATTGTTTTTGAAATGATCAATTTTTTTTTTTTTGGACAGAAATACCCCAATCAAACATGCACCTTCCCTCCCAAAAACTTTTGGCTTCCCTCATTGCCTCCCAAAATTAATTGATTCCTCTAACAATAGCTCCGGATGGAAGAAAGCAGCCATTAGCAATTAGTATAAGGTGGCCACATCTAGTGGGACAAGTGACAACTGCAGCAATGGATTCACAATAGAAGAAAATAAACAGCAGCAATGGATTCATAATTGAATTTCACGTCATGGGGATCATAAACCAGTCATAACTTGCTAGATCTTTGAGCTGCGTCGTCCAGATTAATTCGATGAATTAAAGAAGATACCTTTCGGTTGCCTCGGGTTACCCTCCCGAATGCCTACATTCATTCCCAGAAAATTTCCAACACTACGTATTGTTTGACCTCGTAATAACTCTACCAATGGGCTCCACATACTTTTTTAATGTCGAAGATTAGCCACAAAAAATCTTTGGAAGCACACTTTATTCACAAATCTATTTGATACTGCTACATATTTATTTACAGCTAGGGACGGAACCGGGATTTTTTACGTGGAAGAGGCCAAACTATGAAGAGTAAGCACAAGTACCATCACTCTGTAAACAAGTAGTAGGTTCACTACTACAATAATCGTAAAAGATGATAGTTTAAAAGTGTCATTAAATGTGAAAGATGACAGTTTTGAAACTGTCATCTATGGAGCTGTCATTAAAAGTCTAGATTTGTTATGACAATAAAAAACTGTCATTAAACATATAAGATGACAGTTTAAACCTGTCATCTTTGTGATAAAGGATGATAGTTTTAATCCGTCATCTTTAATTGCAAAGATGACGGATTTAAACTGTCATCTTATTTG
This sequence comes from Rhododendron henanense subsp. lingbaoense, assembly GCA_020567845.1. Taxonomy (NCBI): domain Eukaryota; kingdom Viridiplantae; phylum Streptophyta; class Magnoliopsida; order Ericales; family Ericaceae; genus Rhododendron; species Rhododendron henanense. Next base: position 41,208,940 of record CM036319.1, on the reverse strand, counting down.
TTCTCCATTCAAGAAAAAAAAAAAACCAATTCTATTTCGAATGTGTGGCCACCCACGTGGCACCCACGTGCCTCTCGCATGGCCGCCCAGTGGCACTTGTGTGTAGCCTAATTAGCACTTGTGTGGCCAGCAAATATTTGCTTGCCCCAGGACTTGAACTCAAGAACTTAAGTTCCTCGCGCGCATGTTACCAACTGAGCTGGCACGCTTATTGTTAACAAAAGACAAACAAAAATATGTATACTATATTTTCGAAAATTTTAAGATGAGCACTTTTAATGTCAGTTTTGGATGAAACTGTCATCGTAGACATTGAAAGTATAAGATGACAGTTTTAAACTATCATCTTATATGTTTTTATGACGCTTTTTGACTGTCATCTTTTATGATCAACTGCAATGTTAGTTCTAATTAAAACTGTCATTAAAAGGGCTTAGTTTCAATGTCGCTTTTAAGGAAAACTGTCATTAAAAGGTTTCCCATATGGGCTTCCGGAAGCGCCATGTTTTAATGTCAGTTATAAGCAAAAATTGACATTAAAGAAAAAGATAATAATGTCACTTTTATTCTAAACCGTCATCATATATCGCAAAGATGACAGTTTGTAAGATGGACTGTCATCAAAAGTCTACCATCATATTTTCAATGACAGTTTTACAAAAACTGTCATTTTTTCAATTTTTTGAGTGTCATCTTTTAAGGTTTTTGTAGTAGTGGTTGCTGATTTTCTAGTCTCAATTAACCATTGACATAGCCCGAAAATACTGCTCAATTGTTTGAATTCCAGATGCCGAACGACATAATGCTCAAAAAGATTAAGCTCTACTCTTGAAAATGTTATTTGAACTTTCCAATTTCTGAAAATGTACTTCCCAATACAAAGAACAGTGAAATGGGTGATAAGAGAAACGAAAAGTTATGTCTCATAAAGAATCTCAAGCTGTCAAAGGTAACAGGGAGTTTCCTTGTGTTTTGTATTGTAAAAATTTTAAAATATCATCCTGTAGTTCGGTTCCGGTTTTGTCCACGGATTGCATCAACCAATAACGAAGTAGATGATTCTAATCACTTCCCAGTCAACTAGCATGTGTTCTAGCAAACTATTTCATCATTTCATTCAATAAAAAAAAAACACAGACAATTCCAGCCATAAACCTGAATTACACAACAAACGGTTCCAGATATACGACTTTGGCTTCCCCCTCAATGAAAATTGCACTTTACCCCCCTTAGTTTTGACAGTGTATATTGATATACCATATTGTCAAATAGTTACAAATAATTTATAAAAATGGGTGTAAAATTATAATTATTTACTACATGTTAATATATATATTTTAATTTTTTTTAAATATCTCACAGGCCGGTTCGAATAATCCACGGTTTTCAAATGAAAATCCAATCCTAATCCATATCGCATGGTTTTTTAATTTTGGAATCCGTGTCTGGACCATTAATCCACAGACAAAATCTAAAAGGTACAAATTAGTTCGGTCTGGACCAATTTTACGGTTCACCAGATTTTTTGTGCATCCCTAGTTCTTGGTGTGGAACCATAAATAAGCCCACATGCCACAAAAAGGGCTAAAGGCTCATAAGAAAATCAAACCATAAGTCCACATGCCAAAAAAGGGCTAACATAAGGAAAACAAAGGGTAAATGATGGCTAAGAACGTGTTTTGATAATTAGTATCCGTCAAGGACATTTTTAGCATTAACAAATGTTCTTAGCTTGTCCTTGACGGGTATTAATTATGAAAACACGTCATAGGCCATCATTTTCCTGAAAATGGACTATAAGCCCACAGGCCACAAAAAGTGCTAAAGGCCCATAAGGAAAACAAAACTTCTCCAATACCAAAATGTCCCATCCTAGGCCCAAATACCCCCGAACAGTAAATTCTCCTTGGCCCAGCAACTTATTTTATTCTTGCAGACTTCGGCTAAAAAATACACGACGGTGTTACGCTCACCGCTCTATTTCACTGCTCACCATCTCACCGTCTATCCCAATAATCAATAGTTTGGATTTTAAAAAACTCTTCTTACTCTTCCCTGGAAAAGTTTTTTGAAATTAAGAGCGGTAGGAGAAGATGACTGTTGAGCGGTGGACGTACACTTCCTGCCGAACGTAAAGGGTTCTGTGCCCTTTCCTTGAAAAAGCTGAATTTTTAGGACGATTGATGCGAGGAAATTTGGCATTTTGCTTGTGGGTACCACTTTTTCGGCCTTAAAGGTTGCATTCTGCATTCTGAAGAGCTAGCTTTTTAAACTTTTTATTTTTTGGTACGACGGAGTTTCTAGGTCAGCTTAGGCATCTTGAATATTTTCCTCTCCGGTCTAATCAAAAGCAAGCCATTTACACCCGGATTAAGAGATTCGCAAGAAATATCATATCTCTTTGGGCCTGACCCCAAGAGGCTGCAAAGTTTTGAACTTAGGATATCTTGATTTACAGCACATCCAAGCTTCTTCTTTTTTGAGTTACGTTAGACGTCGCGGATTTTCTGTGTGTGTGTTTTTTTTTTTTTTTTTTGGGGGGGGTGGGGAGGGGAATGTCGATAAGTGTCATTGTCTTGGACTCAAACCCTATTCAGCTAATGTGTGACATGCCAAGAAACATACTCCTCCGTATCTAATTTGTGTTCCTGTTTACAGTGACCAAACAGTTCCCCATATATAAAACGACAAATTATAAATGACCCCATGCACAAGTTCAAATTTCCTTACCAAAATCCTCGACTCCTAGGAAGAAAATTTCCAACACTTTGGCTTCCTGTAATTCATGATTAGTTGCACCAGTACCCACACTTGGTGCTTTCTCAGTCAGAAATGATCATTTCCACGAATATATAGGACACTTGTCTCCCACCCTCTGCTCCAATTAAGCGATCAAATTCGAGAAAAAACTCCGTATATATATTATTCACAAAACAAATATAATATACATGAAAAAACCTCTCCGGCACACCACAATTCAGCTGTCATCACTCATCTCTCTCCCTCATTCCGGTGGCTCTCCGACAGTCTTTCTGGACATCTCCGAAGAGCCCCGCTCTTCCGAAGGGGAGCCTCTCCACTCACACTCTCTCTTAGCCCATACCCACACTCCACTGCCTAAAAGGCAGTCTAAACAAAGGGAAAAAGGGACCCAAGGGGTTTTATCCCCTACAACACACCCACTCCACTTGGGTGTACCCAACAGTACGTGGTTTGTTGTTTGTTATATATTGTTTGCACCTTCTTTTTGTTTTGGTAATGTAAGGTGTCTCGGGCCACTTGCGCGCACCTCAGACCAATCCTTACAGTCCTTCCGAGATAGCCCCAAGAGTTGCTGGCGAGTGAAGTCAAACATAAAAACCTTAAGAAAGAGCAAACCCTTAAAACTCAGGTTAAGATCACTTGGCCAATCCCTTAATTGGGGTTAAATTCCAGTTACATCTTCCACTCATTTCAAACCAAAACATTTGTAGACCATTGAGCTCATAATTCAAAAGGACCACGACATCACTTTAGATCATGAATTTTTTTATTTTATTTATAGTTTGTTAATCATTTGGCATATACACATATCTTTGCTTAAACATCTCTCTTCCACTTTCTCTCTCTAACATAAAATGCAAATGATGAGTTCGGATACTTTCCGGAAATTCACATTAATCAAACACTTTCCATCTCAACCACATCTCTCCTCATGCTATCTTTTAGCATTTTTCTAGCAGTGGCGAAACAAGGTGCCGGGCCCTGCACAATTCCGAATAATTAATCGCACTAGCGGTCTTGGCATGACGTGAGCAAGGCCTTGGTACCTTGCCCGTTGAAAGACAGGGCTAGTTTTTCAGATTAATTTTAAAAATTTCTACGGAATTGGTCCTTGCGAGTCTCCTGGATGCATAAAAACCCTTAAAAATCTCATTTATATACGGAAAAAAACTCCCTCAAATTTCAAGTCATCAACCATTTTTCGGTCGCGTGTGTAAAATTAAATGACAATTACACGAATACGCACAATTTCGTCCATTCGTCAGACTTAGCAGGCAACAATATTGTTAGATTTTTTATAGGGTTCCAACCTAAAACCAATTGGTTATAAGTGGAGTAGCCTCTAGAATATATTAACCAAGTTTGGGTGGCTTGAACGAACGATGTGAGATAAGTCTAACACTCCCCCTTACGTGCAGCCCAGATGCATATGGAGGTGACAAATCAGGAGCTGAGCGATTGACTCGGGCAACAGATGACAGAGACTTTCTCCTCTCATATTTAACAAATACTCCATATTTATACAATATGCTTTTTCTTATAATGGCGTAAAAAAAAAACACGTGGTTCGAAACACCCCCGAGTCTGAATCCTCCGTCTGCCACTGTATGTTGGCACTACGGGTGGATTTGGATTGAAAAATGGAATAGTAACTTATTTTTTGTCTTTATTTGAAAAAAGTTCTCATTTTTTAGTTTTGCGTCAAACTTTTGTGACTTATTGATTCGTCTCAGCGAAAGAAATTGGAAAAGTATAAAATTTTGATCGAAACTCATACTCCCTCCGTCCCTTTTTAAATGTCCCGCTTCGTAACTCCAACTTATTAAAAAGACATCATCATTATACCTTTCACATCAACTTTTTTCTCCACTTTCCCTACTTATCCATCATCATTACACTTTTACTCACTAACTTTTTAAAATGGAATCTACTTTTAGGGACAAAATAGACAATTCACCAACTTTTGCTCACTAACTTTACAAAATGAACACTTATTAAGGAACAGCCCAAAATGGAATACTAGACTGTAATAAAGGGACGGAGGGAGTAGTACTTTTTTTTTAAAAGACACAAATAAGTAAAAAAAAGAAGAAGTTGTTTTTCTGACTTATTTTAGTCTTTATTCAAAAAATTATAAGTTTCGATCAAAATTTTTTTACTTTCCCGATTCCTCTCGTCGAGACGAATCAATAAGTCACAAAATTTGAGGCAAAACATACAAATACAAAAAAAAATTAAATAAAGACAAAAAAAAAATTAAATTGGATAACTTTTCAATCCAAACTAGGACTACAATTAATTTATACCAACTCCGCCATCACCTAATAAAGGCTAAAAGGTGTGAGAGAATAATAGGAGTATTTCTTTCTACAAGCTATGACGCTATCACTTCAACAGTTAGTGGAAGACACCTACTACGATGTTTCAGTTTCGAGATTCTTTGTCAGACAATTCCAAAATGTGAACTAATTAAAAAAATTGACCGGCAATTTTAAAAACTTATACAGTAGCTAAAGTCACCTTCTGGTGCTCTAGGTGTGGGATCAACAGCGCAATGATTTCAAAATGTTTGCTTTTTGAAGGGCTACTAGAAAAACGTGACTAAAAAAAAATATAAGGCTCCGTTTCGATGCATTGGACGGCTGTAGTGCAACCCCGCATTACAATATCTCCGAATCTCTAGGTACAGCTGTGTATTATCTATCGGCTTCAAAATTATGGGTTGGTGAGAATATGGAAACATGATGTAATACATGACTTGATCACCTTAATAACGTGCCATTTGACCCCTTGATCTGTGTTTGATTGAGTTTTCCTTCCTAAAATCAGTTGGAAATTACGGGATGGTTTTGGGGTCCCTGTAAAGAGGCTGGGCGCTAGAGGGTTGCAGTGAATAATTCCAACCGTATACAATAGTGTTTTTAACGATCTGGATTAAGACAAACTCTTCTAAGAAAGAGAATAACTCTTTCTAGAGTTTGTTTTAAATCCAGATCGTTGAGATAGACAGCTAAGCTGCTCAATGCAACCCTGTAGTGCTCAGCCTCCCCCGAATTCGAAATTAGGGTGGGAGTGAAAAACTTTGCCAACTAAGACATAATTAAGTGAATGTAAGGTTGAATTGTTTGTGACGTGTTTTCTTGGTTCCAATCTTTTTTCCTGTGATCATATAAAGGAATATAATTTGCAAAATGGCACACGATAGCACTCGCATAAATCATCTAAACAGTAGGTTAAAAGCACACAAATTTTTTTCTTCGTTTTTGGTAATCATTTGGTTGTAGTTACAAACTTTAGTTTCTGGCAATCAGTTGCGGAGCTCGGGTACTCAACCCCAGTGGGAGCCCATGACCCCACTGGAATTTCAAGTTTTTGTGTGTGCGAGCGCGCTTTTAATTAGTTTGACTTAGAACCTTTTACGTATTGATCTTAGATTTATCAATTCAAGCCGAGTGGTTGCAAAAGTGAGTTTCAATTCAGTGTTAAACTACATACTTCTCATTTTTTCGAAACACAAGTGTTTCAGAAATATATGAATCGACATCCAATGGACATGATTTTTGACTTAATTAGTTGATGGTATCGACAAGGTCTAAGTAGTGTATGGTGCCACTCATCGAACTGGCCCGAAAAAAGACTCTCAAAAGGCAATTGGACTTAACGGTCTAATCTCACAAAACTAGTCTTGACGAAAATGCTTCGAATCAAACTTTGCGTGTACAATCCCTTATAAAGAGAAGAAAATTTTCGTTTCTCGAAACAAAATAACGCGTGTGTTTAGTTGTTACTCCCACTCGCACCAATTTCTGGCAACACTTCCATAATACCTCCGTCGACGCATTGCGGACATAGTGAGGAGTTAAGAGTTGAAGATATTTAATACTTGGAGGGGGTCAAAGTGAGAATTTTCATCGTCATAATGCGCGCACGAGGTGTTCTTCATCATCTTTTAATAAATACTAGCTGGAAACCCAAATTTGAGTGACAAAGATGAGAACTCAACTGGGTGTTATGGTCCATTGGAATATATTCCTGAAAGCAAAAGGTTTTGCGACAGAAAAAATTGACCAAACAATCGCATGCTACGAAAAGTGGGTTCCTTTTCACCAGAAGAATAAAGAGAAGAAGAATAAAAAGAAAAGTGGTTCCACTGTATAAAGCAATGCTAATGCACGGTCGATGATTAAATGTAGATGTATATTAGCATCAAGCGGTCCAGGATCGACAACAGTCCTATTCAAAGTGGGCGTACCCACCGAAGATAAGTACAATACCTAGCTTGATGCATCCCATCATTTGGCCATAAACATGGCAGTTCTGTTTTCCGAACATCGATCCCGTGTTGTGATCGGAAGATTATTAATTGCTCCAGGAGTACTACCGCCAAGTGGTGTTCCAGAAGCAGAATGGAATAATCGCTCGTTGTGATCATCTTGTGACTTATTATAGAAGCTCGATCCAATATACCCTCCGAATTTTCATTCACGGGATTAACCGTATATTGGGCCAAGCCAACAACGGTTACATACTTGTGCATGTATTTACGCGAGTATATGCGAATGTGTGAACTTTGTCATGATCATCCCTTGAGGAATTCTATAGAAATACACACAAAATGGGGAAAACCCTTTTCGAAGATTTCAAACGGAATTACATCATAGATTGCACAAAAATTGGGTTTGAAGTTTGTTATGCACCAGAATTGAATACATAATAAACGTCAAATGTTTTTGTTTTAAATCCACTTCTATGCAATTGGAACATAGATCGACTTGTTCTCTTTTATACTAGTCAGGGTATATGGCCGGCACACGTGCACTTTGACTAATCTTTGGGGACTCAGTCCCACCGTTTACTAGTGCAAAGTCTAATTTAAGTCCAGGCATAGATCTGTAGAGATCGATTCTTAAAAAAAATTGATAACATAGGAGATTTTGAACTTAAAATCTTAGACCAGCAGAGAGATATAGGGTATGTTAAATATTTTACTCAAATACAATAAAAGGCTAATCATTTGTTCACCAACAATAAAGGGCAGAAATCCAAGGGTTAGGCAAAGATCCTGGCCCACCTAAGCTCCAAAAGTTTCACACTCGACCGACAAACTTTTGTAGTATCTGTATAATTGATTCAAACTATTGAGAAGCCCAAATAGGTTGTCTTGGCGGCCATGGCCGGGTTTGCCCCCACCTCGGAGGTATGAGTTCTGACTCTCCGAGGGTAGAGCAACCAGTTGGTAGGTGAAAGTTCATGTGGGTAGTTTTATTGTCGCGTTCAGTGGTCCCTCTTCTTAACTGTTTTCTAATGACTTTCTGTAGGTGTTGGTTCTCTGCGACTCGTCCCATAGATGAATTAGTCTGATTCCGTTTAGGTGCGGGGATACTTGAAGAACAGAAAATTATTGAGATCTTAAAAGGGTTAGGAAAAGCAATCAAAGTGGTCGTCACAAACGAATAATGTGACAAAGAAAAGCAATACTACTACTGAGCACCCACCCATCTGAGCTGATGGACTGTACACCACTGAGGAGTCCCATTCATATTATTCTCTATCTTTCTTTTATTTTATGCATCATCGATCATACCCAACATGCCACAGTGTCTGCATGATTAATTAGATCTGTGCAACAATCTGGTGAAATTCCCATTCAAATTTATTAATCCAAGCTTTTGCTCAGCAAAATAATCGATCCCCTTTACATTAATGTACTAGCAGCAAAGAACATATAGGGTGGGTATCTAGCTTGGACATGACTTGTTAACATGTTACGAACCCAACACAAAATTAGAGGGCTTACGATCCGACAATATGAACATTAAACGGGAAGAATACGGCTTGGCTTTGCGGAATTTTGATAAAGATATAGTTTTTCGATCGATCGTATGAACTCATTAATCCAAAGTGACACAACACAATAAGGGCATGATGAGACGGTACCAACTGTATGGCATAATTAGGCTACTGTTAGGGAATGTTTTGTCGGATTTAGTTATAATTTACGTGATTATGATGGTGTTGAAATTCATTCTTATTTTTTTAAAGATTGAAAGATTATTCATGTGTATATTATATTGCTACGTGCGTAATTTAATTTATGTACATATCTTTAAAAGTTTAACTCAAGGGTTTCAGAATGTCAATCTAAATACGACATGACTTTAAGTAAATTGGGTTAGAGGCTGTTTGATAAAATTGAAAACTGAAACTGAAAGCTGAAAAATTAAGTACTGAATGCTGAATTTTTTAAACTGAAAAGCTGTTTGATAAACATATTAAATACTGAATTAAAAAAAATGATGAATCAATTTTAGTTCCGATTCTCTCTTAATTTACTAATTGTCATAATGTACTTATAATAATGGTGGAGTGGTGATTGTGGTGGTGGTGGTGTACTGGTGGTGATGGAGTGAGGGTGGTGGTGGAGTGGTGGCGATAATGGTGTAATGGTGGTGGTGGAGTGATGGTGGTAGTGAGGAGTGGTGGTGGTGGTGTAATGGTGACGGTGGAGTGATGATGGTGTAATGGTGACAGTGAGTGGTGTTGGTGGAGTGATGGTTGTGCAATGGTGGCGGCGTGGTAGTGATGGTGGTGGCGGTGATGGAGTGGTGGCGGACCGGCGGTGGTGGTGAAGTGGTGGTGGTGGAGTGGTAAAGGTGGTGGTGGTGGGAGTGGTAGAGGTGGTGGTGGAGTGGTAGTGACAGTGGAATAGTGGTGGTGGTGGAGTGGTTCTAGGAGTGGTGGTGGTGGTGGTGGTAGTATGATGGTTGAATGCAAGTACACATGAATTCAGCCAGGAAGTAGTGGTGGTTATGGTGGCGAAGTGGTGGTGGTGGAGTGGTTGTAGGAGTGGTGGTGGTGGGAGTGGTTGTGTATAGTGGTTGAATGCATGGACACAGGAATTCAGTCAGAATTAAGTAGCTCAAAACTACTCTCTCTTTTTTTCAATTTTTTAACCTACATTTTAAGTAGTACTTAATTTGTTAAGCAATGTAAAATGCTATTAAACCTAGTGAATTGATTCTTATTACTTAACTGATTCAATTTTATGTACTAAATTTAGATTATCAAACAAACCCTTAGTATCCCGTATATGTCAAGTTTAGTCTTTAGATGAACAATTTGCTTTGGCAAAAATTCGAGATGACACCATTCGAACACGACACTACAATCGTACATGTAAAGCTTTATTTGTTTGCTTTATAATTCACATGAAACAACAGCATGGGTTCAATTACCGTAACGTGACATCCACTCTCTCTCTCTCTCTCTCTCTCTCTCCAGCAGGACATGCACACTTAACACAGATAAAAATCCTTTCTTTGCACTTTGCAGTACTAATATTCTCTCTCTCTCTCTCTCTCTCTCTCTCTCTCTCTCTCTCTCTCTCTCTCTCTCTCTGTATGTTCTTTTCTGATGGTCCCCTGTGGATCCCAAAACTGTAACACATTTATATGATCCACTCATATAGATATATATATGCATCACTCTCAAGATTTTCTTAGAGGGATGCCGAGGATTAGTACTTCTTCTAGCTAGTACGTAGCTAGAATTTATTTGTAAGCCAAAAAGCTCATGAATTAGAGGGAGTCTATGATCTGAAGAAGCTCTGTATATAAGCAGCTGGAGAAGGAAAACTGCTTAGTCATGGAAGCAATGTTCAATTCCAGCTGGGCTACCAGTAAGCTTCCTTTCCCCCCTCAGAACCTCAAATTTCTTCTTCTTTGAATTATGGTATTACTACATCTGAAATTAATTGCGACAGGAAGAACAAATTTTATATATTCTATTTATGCAAAAATATATACGCGAAATAGTGAAATTTTGAATCCCAAGGGGAGGCTTACCGGGGTTTGCTCACACCTGAGTCTTAGGTACGATTTCCTTTGGCAGCAACTCCTGCGGCCACCTCACTCCTCACTCGTACGTAAGCGTGTGAAATGTTGTGGAAGAGGATCGGAGTTATAAGGATTAGTCTGAGGTGCGCGTAAGCTGGCCCGTGACACTCTGCAATATAAAAAAAGAGTGAAATTGATTATCCATACATTGCACATTTTTGTCTCTTTCTCATCTATGATTTCTCTATGTGGGTGAAGCTTAATGCGGAACAAAGAGAAGAGTGTTACAAATGAGTAGGTCGAGTTTTAATAAATTTTGTTGTTTATAAAATAAAATAAAATAAAATAAAAGAGTATTTGCTTTGTGGTAAAAAATTCCTTTTTTCACTAATGGACTATTTGAAGGATTCATAGTTCCAAATGGTGAACTTTTAAGAGCTCTTAGTTTTTATATGATTTTTTTTGGTAAATCTTTTTCGTAAATTGGTAGTTTCGATGATTGATGTTGGATATGTGTTTTTACTCAAAACTAAAGAAACTACTGAGGCCCAGTCCCGTTAAGATTTTTATTGTTGAAGTACTTATTTTTCGTTTTACAACTAATTACAAGACAGGTTATTTTCTCACAATACATCACCTTTTAAAATCCACATGAAGGTTATTTTAAAACAAGCAAAATTTATTAACTGTTTAAGTTTAAAGTCATATCGACTCTCTAGTTTTTAAACATCTAACTAGACTGTCTGATATCCGATAATGTTCTATGGAAAATGCTATAATACACACTCCCATATATTCAAAATATATAGCAAATAACTTATGTAGCATTCTGCTCCTGCCGTCGCCGTCGGGAGTGCAGTTCATCAAGTAATAGGACTTGGAGAACATAATATAGGACCGAAACAGATAAGAAATTATGCGAGGGGCCATCACCTCTAACAGTGTCCAGAAATAACTAAACCAAAGCCCAAACCCAACTCAACTACAAGCCTCATTAAGAGGGAGAAATAATCCCAACAAATACAAAGCAAAGAACACCTACACGCAGATGGAAAAACTCGAATAATTCATGGTGATTTTGCAATGGACTTATTGTTAAAGCATCCAACTCCAAACCAATTGGCAAAGAGTGGAGAGGCCGCCCAAGCTCATATACTAGTTTTGGAGGAGATATTTAATCGATGTGGGACAAATCCCAACACTCCCCCGCACATGCGACCCCTAACTCGCACGTGGAGAGGTCAACAAATGATCCAGAACACACGGATCACAATGAAATAAAGTGCAACTATGGTACAAACAAATGGGAAAAGCCTCCGAAATCCTAGCTCTAATACCATGTTAAAGCATCCAACTCTAAACCAATTGGCTTGGAGTTGGATGCTTTAACATGGTATCAGAGCCAGGTTTGGAGACTTTAACATGGTTTGGAGTTGGATGTTTTAACATGGTATCAGAGCTCTGGTTTGGACCTTTCGTTGGTGAACCGTTGATTGTTATCCGGTTGCCACGCTTTGTGGGCCAGGGGGTGTGTTGCATTGTGTCCCACATTGCCTGGACAAGCCTTCTCTATGCTGGTTATAAGGCCCTAGCTTCTCTCTCCTTAACACCTGGATTTTAAGGAAACTTTATGGGCTGAGCTTTTCTAACACTTTATAGTCTCTTCTGGCAGTTGTGCCCTCAACAAGGGTATTTAATTCCATCAGGAAAAAATCAGTGCTACGTAGTTGATGAAGTATGTAAGAGAGAAAAAAGTAAGAGAGAGAAAGTGGGTCAGGTCTAATCTCATTAGTTTGAACAGTTATTAAATATTGAGACGTATCTAGTAACACATACCCATTTCTACAAGTAATAGAAAAAAAATGTTACGAATAAAGATCAAAATGGATAGATTCAAACTTAAATGTGTTAAAAATCTAATTTCACTGAACATTGCGTGTCAAAATAAATAAATTGCACGCTACGTGTCTTGAAATTAAAGTTAATTGGGTATTGACAATTACATGAGATAAATAGTCTTCCAAATAATTTATCATTCTGAGACTAAAATATTTGGAGATTGTATCTATCCCTAATCACAATTCACGCACCAGTGACACTTCCTTACCTCTATGGCTTAAGCTTAACAGCTTGTTGGAGTAAAGAGTGAAGGAGTGTTTTGAGTGATTTTTACTCAAATTTGATTTTGAGTCAAGATTTGAGTAACAAATAGAGATGCTCTCATTTGCAAATTACTGTGGACAAGTAGAATGACATTTAATCAACTAGGGATAGCTCAGTTGGCCAGTACTCCTACATCTCACTAGGAGGTCAGGAGTTCGAGTTTTTTCACCTACGTGTGGGTGTTCTTTGCTTTGTATTTGTTGGGGTTATTTCTCCCCTTAATGGGGCTTGTAGTTGAGTTGGGCTTGGGCTTTGGTTTAGTTGTTGGGTTTGGTTCTCGTGGACTCTCAAACAATGGATATAGTGTCCCGTGATTTGTACTTTGTACTTCATATATGATGTAATGATCTTTCTTACCGATTCGGAAAAGAAAAAAAAAAGTAGAATGACATTTAGCTTGGGACTGGTAGTTCGCTCACTGGGTATCCCATGGAACGGGGAGGGGTGAGGAAGATTCTGGAAGGGAAAGGGGGAAGCCACTGTATATTTGATGCAAAAGTCAGATTAGGGTGGGAAATTGATAGGAAAAGATTAAGAACAAAGTGAAAGTAGTATTTTACTAATCTGATAGTATTTGATTGATTGGGTAAAGATTGTGGAAATACAGGGTATTTGTAATCGCAGCTCCTTTGAAGTGTATTTGGCATTGCTAACAATGAGTTAGTACCTTGGATTTTGAGAATTGATTTTGCCACTCTCATTTTTTTTAACGCCATCCCCCTTTTCTCACAAACCAAATCACCTAATAGAGACACAAAGAAAAAGTGGCGTTAGAAAAAAAGGGAGTGGCAAAATCACTTCCCTTGATTTTTGTTTGTTATGGAAGTTTATGCCAATTAGATAGATATCTGAAAAATAATTAAGTTGTCAAGTTAACTTGATACGTGCTCTACTTTAACGGAGATAATATTTGCGTTGCAAATTAGAGATTGGGACACCAAAGCTGTTTAGTGTTTTCCTTGGTCTGGCTTATGACCATTCGATGAAAAATCACAAAAAGCCAGACTCATGCCCATAAGTGCACATGAAGGTTATTTTAAAACAAGGCTAATCGAAACATAATTAATATAGTTGCATTATTGCAGTTGATCAAATTACAAAGTGATAGGGCACACCTATTAATTAAGGAACCAAAATATAATCTATGATATGACAATTCCATGTTCAGCCTAAGCATGATCAGGATGGTACAATGCTAAGTTGAATTCTCTCACATAACAAATCAGACTATAGTAAAGTAACACGTGGCGAAAACCCATTCGTCCCGTTGTGATTTCGTGTGGATAAGGAAATAGATGATGCCACTTTTAACAACTGGCCTTATAGTATTGTCCTGTCAATTACCCATTTTATTATGTTTGGCCTCATTCTTAGGCAAAAGCCAGAGGGAGAGTCCCCACCCCCATCCATCCTTTTTACTAGAACTATACTCAGAATCCATCACTATCGACAATAAATATGTTCCATATAGACAAATTAAAGGTGGAAAATTAAGTACTTATTTAAAAAATAAATATTTATTTGAGTTAGTGGAACACACCTTAAACAAACCAGAAGCCAGGATTTTAGTTTGATTATTTAAATATTTGAAAAAAAGAACATCATAAGCAAAGGCATAAAAGTCCTATGTTTGACAAAAGCAGAAAACAGAAACTTTGTCAAACAAACTTGAAGACAAAAAGAACATCATTAGCAAAGGCATAAAAGTCGCAAAAGAACCCCAAAAAAACGGATCCAAGACAAAACTACTACGTTATATTAATCTTGTTCGATTGTATCTTTAGTCTTGTATTCTTCCTAAAGAATTTCATTTTATTTGTATTTATATACTATCTCTAGGACATTATTAGTTGAGACGCGTTTATTTTCAATTTTACGGATATGCAAGGGTGGCAGGGTGCTAGCAACCATTTCTTTTCGTGCCATGACAAATTTAAATGCACCACTTGTCATTATTAGGATGGCACAATATTTTCCCTTTTCTAATTTTAAAGTAAGTATAATTGGAAAATACCTTAAAAGGCCAACAGCCGATTTTGATAAAAACCAGTACTCCTTGAAAAAATGCTATACATTTGGATGAGGCAAAAATTGGACGGGCCTTGAATTGGGCCAAATTTGAGTCCAAAAAATCTAAGGGCTGAGCTTGGACCGAAGAGTTTTAGGCTTAATATGGGGCTGGACCGGACTAGGGCCGAGAAACCATCCATTATTAGTATGGAGTGTAGGTTCAACCCGACCCATGTGTTGGTTGCAACCAAGGCTGGCACAAGTCTTAGAGCAACTCCAATGGTTTTGGTAAAATGGCTTTAGCCATTCCCGAAAAAATGGCCATGGATAGTGTCATTTGACCAAAAAATGGCAATGTTAGTTCGATAGTGCAGGGCTGTTTTTCTGGCCATTCTTTTCAATAATTCCATCCGTACCCTATTTTCAATTGTATGGGTCCAATTGAGAAAAAGAAGGCTTTGGTGGCGGCAGAAATGGCATTAAGCATTTTTTTGTGCCATATTGGGTGAAAATGGCTAGGCAAATGGCCACAGCCATAAATGGCTGCACGAATGGCCAACCATTGGGTTATATGGTTTTTAGCAGATTTGGCGAAAAAATGGGAATGGCTTGAGCCATTTCTACACCATTGGACTTGCTTTTAGGCCATTAAGTTTTCTGAAATAATTTTAGGGAGATGATTTTGCCACTCCCTTTTTTATTAACGCCACTCTCCTAGCACTTGCAAGGGAGTGGCGTTAACAAAAAAAAAGGAGTGACAAAATCAGCAGCCTAATTTTAAACCAACAGGAGAAAAGGAGAATTTATCATTGAACGTATTGAATAATGCCAAAAAGATGGATTTAATTCTTAATGTATGCATTACTTACAAATGATTGTAATTGACAATACCCCGAACTCTTGTTTTTCTTTTTCTTTCTTCTAATAAAATGTATGCATTACTTCAAAATTTTGAAAAGGCCTCACGTTAATACGGAGTATTTCGCCTAAGCCCTCGGGAGGAGAAGTTCTTTGGTGCCGGTAGGGTACCACGTAAGCCCTTGGAAGGAGAAGTTTTTGGATGTTAGAAGGTTACCACACACGTGGTACCCGCTCAGCACCCAAAAATTTCTCCCTCGGAAGGCCTTGGGCCGCCCCGGTTGCAACATAAACCCTGGTTCCATCTCTTCGAAATTGCACAAATAGACCGTTCTCTTTGAAGTTATTTATACACGCCAAAATCCTCGTCTATATTAGGATATGCTTGAAGAATGAAAACCGCCAAATCATCAACCGTTTGTTCGATTTCCCTCCTATTGACATTACCCAATGGAGGTTTCATCGTTCTTCATACGAATTTAAAACTCACGTCTATCTTCAACGATGGCACTGGGGGCGAATGTTTTCGCTGGAGATTTTTCCGGTCACGTTTTATTCCAAATTCCGTATCGGTTGATCCGAAGCCATCACATGTTCAATTTTCCTATGGCATTCTCCCCGGTCACCCCGATTTCTTGGAAATTCGATTTCTTTAGAAATCTCAACCATTGAGAATCAATTGAGATGGCGTCCTTGTCCGCCATGTTAAATGATTTTTCTTGGAAATCAAATGTTGGCGACAAGAGGGTTTGGTCGCTTCGTTCGCCGGGTATATTCTCTTACCATTTCTTTCTTTTTTTCACAAGATTATAGGTAATTTTTCCTCCTTTTTTCTTATAGTAAGTTCATTCGGAAAGGGATCGTGCCTCTCAAAAGATAGATATCTATATGATGTTTGGCTCATAATCAGTCTCATGACCTTTTTGAAGAAAGGAAACCTAATCAGTCTCATGACGTTTTTCTCCTACTCCTACTATTTATCATGTTTCGGAAAGTACAAGGGCTTTTCTTCACCATTGCAATCGTAGCAGACGTTCCAATCTTTCAATTACTTATTCTTGCATTACACAGAGTTCCCACGACTCCGACTTCTTGCTCCCACCCGCTTTGATAAATTTTGAGGTTCTGAACGTAACAAGAAAAGCGAAATGCATAGTAATGACTTTCCACTAATGGCTTAGCTTCAAAATCAGCAAAAATACATTTGCACGGGCTCAGTTAAACAATGGCCAAAATGCAACAGAAGCAGCAAAAGCAAGGCACATAGATCACTAACTTTGCAAAGAAAACAGTAAGAAAAATTTTCTACCTCCCTTGAGACAGACTTTGGTGTTATTTTGTGGTGTGTCACAGATTTGAAGATTCTTTGGCTCCAATCAGGATGGCCACAGCTCAGCTCACCATGCTTCCGGGACAATGCCAGCATTGTTCTGCAACTAGGGTTCATTGGAATCCTATTACTCCACCTCTTTTGGAATACTGTGGACTCTTTCTGCAACCACAGAAAAAAGAATGCGATTACAAGCGTAGAGAAATACCCAGTTGGTGCAAAATTCGGCCTCTCTTACAAAGTCAGCGTTGGTTGCACCATTTTGCTGCTGGGAACTCACATCACAACGCTCCTGACACTGCAAAACAGAAGCGAGGCACAATGCAAATCAAAAGTCCCAATTCTTACATCAGAAATCATGCAAGTTGTAATATGGGCAATTACATTGTTCACACTTTACAAAATTCCCATCAAAAAGTACCCAAAGTTCCCCTGGATTCTGAGAGCATGGTGGGGCTGTACCTTCTTACTGTCCCTTAGCAGCACAATTCTCGAAGCCCGTTCCATGATTTCAAACCACGCTCCCCTTAACTTTGTTTATCTTGCTGAAATCGTTGGACTTCTCGCATCCACATGCCTATTCGGTGTATCTATTCGAGGGAATACGGACATTGTCCTCGATGTCCCAAATGGCACTACAGACCCACTTCTCAATAAGAAAGACGAGAAGCATTCAGAGAGCAAAAGGTCGTCTCTATACGGAAAAGCAACGCTATTTCAAGTCATTACCTTCTCTTGGATGAATCCTTTGTTTGCAGTTGGGATCAAAAAGCCTCTTGACAGGGATGAAGTCCCCGATCTTGACACCAGAGATTCTTCTCGGTTTCTATCACATTCCTTTGATGAAAGCCTAAAGCATGTCAAGCAGAGAGATCAAACCACAAGCCCATCTCTCTACAAGGTGATGTTTGTTTTCATCAGGAAGAAAGCGGCGATCAATGCATTTTATGCAATAATCAGTGCAGGGACATCGTACGTGGGCCCATACCTTATCGACGACTTTGTAAATTTCCTGAACCAAAAGAAAACTAGAAGCTTAGCAAGTGGATACCTCATTGCATTAGGTTTTCTGGGTGCCAAAGTGGTTGAGACGACAGCACAGAGACAGTGGATATTTGGGGCTCGCCAACTAGGCCTTCGGCTGAGAGCTTCTCTGACATCTCAAATTTACAAAAAGGGCCTCGTGTTATCAAGCCAATCCCGACAAAGTCGTACTAGTGGAGAGATCATCAACTACATGAGTGTGGACGTTCAACGGATGACAGACTTCATCTGGTACTTGAACACCATTTGGCAGCTTCCCATACAGATTTCCTTAGCTATGTTTATTTTACATACGAATCTGGGACTAGGGTCATTGGTGGCCTTTGCTGCAACTTTGGTAGTGATGGCTATCAACGTACCCATGACAAGGGTTCAGAAAAGGTACCAGTCTAAGATCATGGAGGCCAAGGACGAAAGAATGAAAGCCACTTCGGAAGTTCTCCGTAGCATTAAGATTCTCAAACTCCAAGCATGGGATATTCAGTATCTTCACAAGCTAGAAAGTCTGAGGAAAACAGAATATAACTGCATATGGAAGTCGTTGAGACTGTCGGCAGTATCGACTTTTATCTTATGGGGAGCACCGACACTTATCTCTGTGTTAACTTTTGGAGCTTGTGTTGTACTGGGGATTCCTCTAACCGCTGGGCGAGTCCTGTCCGCATTGGCAACATTTCGGATGTTACAAGACCCTATATTTAACCTACCGGATTTGCTCTCAATAATTGCTCAGAGCAAAGTCTCTGCGGATAGATTAGCTTCTTACCTCCAAGAAGATGAAATTAAGTCAAATGTCATTGAATTTGTTCCACAAGATCAGACAGAATGTGATGTTGAAATTCAGGGGGGAACATTTTGTTGGGATGACAAATCAAGAAGCCCAATTCTTGAAGGAATAGGGTTAGAAGTTAAAAGAGGAATGAAGGTGGCAATCTGTGGCACTGTAGGATCAGGAAAATCGAGTTTGCTCTCATGCATATTAGGAGAGATGACGAAAATGTCAGGTACAGTGAAAATCAGTGGTACTAAGGCTTATGTACCCCAGTCCCCATGGATACTGTCAGGGAATGTCAGAGAGAATATTCTCTTTGGCAATCCTTATGATAGCGCCAAGTATGAAAGAACAGTCAAGGCGTGTGCTTTGATAAAGGATTTCGAGCTTTTCGGTGCTGGTGACTTGACAGAGATTGGAGAAAGAGGGATAAATATGAGCGGAGGCCAAAAACAAAGAATCCAAATTGCTCGCGCAGTTTATCAGGATGCTGACATATATCTACTTGATGACCCTTTCAGCGCCGTGGATGCCCACACAGGCACACAACTCTTTGAGGTTAGCTTCTAGAATCTTGACATTGAGGTTAAAGATGTGAAATGGGTTGTAGGTTATCCGATGGAAATAAAAATATAAAACAAAAAATGTCTCATCTATTTCCCACAATTTGAAGCAACAAACTTTGGTTGCTTTTGGCACTAATTTGTCTATATGCTATGCACAGGAGTGCTTGATGGGGATTCTTAAGGACAAGACTATACTCTATGTTACTCACCAAGTTGAGTTTCTTCCCGCAGCCGACCTAATTCTGGTATGTAATAAGTTGGGTCAATAAATAGAGGTCATACTGGTGAATTAAGGATGCATTTCTTGGCGCCACTGTTTTGAAATTTTAGGCTGTGTTTGGATCTCAAAAGTTTGGAGGGAAAAGAAAGTGATGGATTCAAATCCCTTGCCCTTTCTTTTCCCTCAACCAAGCCAAGATCCAAACACTTAGTGCAATCAAAAGATTAACATTGGAAAAATGAAGCTATGTTGTTAAAAAATATGTCAACTCTTCCCAATTTCAGGAAATTGGAAAGCAATTTTAAGACTAATC
This sequence comes from Rhododendron henanense subsp. lingbaoense, assembly GCA_020567845.1. Lineage (NCBI taxonomy): Eukaryota > Viridiplantae > Streptophyta > Magnoliopsida > Ericales > Ericaceae > Rhododendron > Rhododendron henanense. The sequence continues at coordinate 41,189,066 of CM036319.1, read as the reverse complement.
TAAATACAAATTCTACATGATCAAATAGGGCAACATATCCTTAATCAAGATGGGGTAAAATGCACAGTTGAAGTTTAACCCGATAAAGCAATGGTACCGCATTATATAGTTAAAAATATGCGCAGGTGATGCAAAATGGAAGAATTGCACAAGCTGGAACATTTGAAGAACTTATGAAACAAAATATCGGATTCGAAGTGTTGGTTGGAGCTCATAACCAAGCTCTAGAATCTGTCCTATCTGTTGAAAGTTCAAGTAGAGAATCTCAAAATGAAATACCTGATGCTGATTCCACTAGTAAAGACCTCACATCAAGTGCAGAACTCATACACACTAGACATGAGTCGGAGCAGAACCTGTGTGCAGAAGAAACAGAAAAGGAAGCACGATTAGTGCAGGATGAAGAAAGAGAGAAAGGCAGCATAGGCAAAGAAGTTTATTGGTCTTACTTGACCATTGTGAAGGGCGGCGCCTTGATTCCGATCATCATTCTGGCTCAATCAACATTCCAAGTGCTACAGATAACAAGTAATTACTGGATGGCTTGGGCTTGTCCTCCCGATGGTGGCACTGAACCAATTGCAGGGATGAACTATATATTACTAGTTTATACACTTCTTGCTGTTGGAAGTTCACTTTGTGTTCTGGTTCGAGCCATGCTAGTGGCAATAGCAGGATGTCAGACAGCACAGAAGCTCTTTACCACCATGCTGCATAGTGTCTTGCGCGCTCCAATGGCATTTTTTGATTCAACCCCAACTGGAAGAATCTTAAATCGGGTGAGTTACAAGTTTTTGATTGCCCATTTTAGTGATATGGCAGCATAGGATTGGGTTGTATTCCCTGGTTATCATAGAATTGGGAAGCATAGCATTGACATCTGAAGGAACATTACAGGCACAACAACAAAAAATTACTCCAAAACTAGTAAGAAATAAATATGTAAAGGCTGCAAAACTAGGAATTTAAACTTTCCACAATTGACAAAGGTCGTCATCAAAGATCAATGTCTGAAGTGCATATTAGAAGTTAGATCACAATGTAATGGAAAGAATGTAACGTGGTATAAAGGAAGTATTTGCAACGACAAAAAATTCCATAGCATAAGTACCATTTCAGAGGAAACATTCAACAACAGCAAACACAGCACTGGCTCAACATTCGAGTCAAGAAGATTCGAAGATTTCTAGTGTTTAGATATGGCACCCACATGCCACAGGAATCAGGAAATTCACTCTTTCAAAAGTTTGAACCTGTCAATCATAAGTTACTAGCATATCAAATGTATCGTTGTCCCCTCATATGGTAAATTCTTTTTTTGAGGTATATAGCTTAAAGTACATCCAGTCGTCCATTACTGCAATAAAAAATGACCATTGCTTTCTAATTGTTCTCATTTTTTTTCATCATATCTGGTATCTCTATCATAGACAGGAGTCAACAGGAGGAAGTCAAAAATGTTGTAAAGAGAACAAACAAAGAAGATAGCTTTGATTTTGCAGCTTTCAAGGAGAATCAAACTGCGATATCAATCTTGCTCATTCATTTTCATTAGCCAACAATTAAATTAAAATCAAATATATTTCACTACACTTGTTTCTTCGGACATCTGTGCACTATGTGATGCAGTCCATTTTATAGTCTTTGTTTCATTTCTAGTCCTCTAGTCCTAGTGGGTCTATAAATAGCTGTCTAGAATCCTCATTAGGTAGTTTTTATCATTTTAAGAAAGAATATCTGAGAGCTTTGCTCCTTGAACCCCATTTTGGAATTCATCTCTCTTGATTGATCTATTACCTTTGATTTGATTGCATTACCATGTTCTTGTAAATTTTAAAACCAAAATTCCTGAAGACTAATGAGTTCTGGATATTTTGTTCTCAGACATCTACAGACCAAAGTGTACTAGACATGGAGATGGCACAAAGACTAGGGTGGTGTGCGTTTTCAATAATTCAGCTTCTGGGAACCATTGCTGTCATGTCACAGGTAGCATGGGAAGTATTTGCTATCTTCATTCCAGTAACAGCAATCTGCATATGGTACCAAGTAAGATACTTCTTCCACCATTTGCTATGAAATGCATATCTCTGGAAAGTAAGCGGTAAACTGGTCATGCTATAAAAGTTAATTCTTTCCAGCCTTTTTACACCATTACAATCAGAATTTCAAAAAATAGCAGCTGAAGTTCTTGCAAATGATATAAAAAGACACACAAAAAGCAAATTAAATGCAAGAAAAAAAAAATTACTCATTTTCACATGGCTTTCAGATGCTGCCCTTGTGTAAATGTCTTATGTTGTATTCAATGATCAAATATAAATTACTGACAATTGCAGAGATATTACATACCAACTGCAAGAGAACTGGGCCGCTTAGCAGGGATACAACTAGCTCCAATACTCCACCACTTTACTGAATCACTTTCAGGAGCAGCAACAATCCGTGCTTTCGACCAAAAACACCGCTTCACTGACTCAAATCTAAGCCTCATTGACAACCACTCAAGGTCATGGTTCCACAATGTCTCAGCAATGGAATGGCTCTCTTTCAGACTGAACCAATTGTCTAATTTTGTTTTTGCCTTCTCATTGGTTTTACTTGTGACCCTTCCAGAAGGAATTATCAATCCAAGTAAGTACCAGAATATCATGTTTATCTCCAAAATTATTTTCGCCATATGGCACATAGATGTCGTTTAAATAAATATCCCGGAAATTTCATTTTAGAAACCGTAACAACTTTTTGCATAGACTACCCCATGGGTGTACTACCGAAAGAGTGGGTGCCACAAAAGGCGAACACATCATGCATCCAAAGTTGGACCACCTGTATGGTCTACTGGATACTACCTAATCAATATCCTATTTACAAATTGGCCTATATTACGTTTCCTTCAAAGCATCAGTCATTCACAGGGATTTGACCACAAATTGGATATTTTACAGGCATTGCAGGGTTGGCGGTAACATATGGAATAAACCTCAATGTTCTACAAGCTTCAGTTATATGGAACATATGTAATGCCGAAAACAAAATGATTTCAGTTGAAAGAGTTCTTCAGTACTCAAATCTTCCCAGTGAAGCACCTCTGGTGGTTGAAAATTGCAGACTGCCAAACAACTGGCCAGAAATTGGAACAATTTGTTTCACAAACTTGAAGGTAAGACTCTATAGAAAGATGTAATATATCAATCCGAGTGTTTCTGCATCAACTTTTTCAACAAATAATCTAAGTGACTCCATAGATGCAATTTCAAAAAAAAAACAGTGAAATTTCACTCATTCCACTATCTTACTAGATTGAAGTTTCTGGTCTCACAAATGCCTATTCTGATCTGCACATTTTCTTTTGGACATGAAATGCCTGCATTTGCAGATTCGTTATGCTGAACATCTACCATCCGTATTGAAAAACATTACGTGCACATTTCCGGGAAGGAAGAAAGTTGGTGTTGTGGGAAGGACAGGGAGCGGGAAATCAACCCTCATACAGGCAATTTTCCGGATCGTCGAACCAAGCCACGGGAGCATCATAATTGATGGTATCAATATTTCCAATATAGGCCTTCATGATTTGAGATCAAGGCTTAGCATCATACCACAGGACCCAACAATGTTTGAGGGTACAGTAAGAGGAAACCTTGACCCACTAGAGCAATACTCTGACAACGAAATATGGGAGGTATATGTTGCTCTTCTGATATTTGTATCATTTAGGTACTATGAATTTCTGATACGGGCGTAAATCAGCTCCACTTCGTTGATATTAGGAACTCGAGTCTGCCCACTCAAGTAGAAAGAATAAACAAACATGAACACATTGGTTTGGCTACTAGATAGCCCATTTCAATGTCGGGTTCAGTGACAAACATTCACTAGCCAGGCAAAGTTTTCGCAAGGAAAAAACATAGACGTGTAATTAGTGTGTACTATGTGCCCACTAAGAAGCTGGATTTCTACTAACAAGACACCAACGATCGAGTATACTGCTTACAAACAGTTCAGCAGAAAAGTTCCAAAACAGAACCATAATTCAAAATGTTTGTTAACGATCGAGTATACTGCTTACAAACAGTTCAGCAGAAAAGTTCCAAAACAGAACCATAATTCAAAAAATTTGTTCGTTATCTCAATTTAGTTGTGAATTTCTCATACTTAAATCTATAATCTCTCAGGTTCTCGACAGATGTCAACTGGGTGGTTTAGTGCATGCGAAGGAAGAGAAACTAGAGTCTACAGGTCAGACATTCAAAATTTTATGATGTTATCCCTGGTATATATATACTAGTCACAAAAATAACACTTGTTATCACAGTGGTTGAAAATGGTGAAAACTGGAGCGTGGGACAAAGACAGTTAATCTGCCTTGGAAGGGCTTTGCTAAAGAGAAGCAGCATTCTCGTTCTAGATGAAGCAACAGCATCAGTTGATTCTGCAACAGACGGAGTAATACAGAAAATTATCAGTCAAGAGTTCAAAGATCGAACAATTGTCACAATAGCTCACAGAATCCATACTGTTATAGACAGTGATCTTGTATTGGTCCTTAGTGATGGTAAGCAGAAAACGACAAGCACAACGCAAACACGCACACCCCACACTGAAACACTGGATTCCGAGGTTAATGACTGCTTCTCTGTGTACAGGAAGAATAGCGGAGTTTGACACACCAGCCAAGCTACTGGAAAGGGATGATTCTTTCTTCTCAAAACTGATAAAAGAGTACTCCATGAGATCACCAGGTTTCAACGGCTTGGCAAAGTTACATAACTAACTCTGCTTTGCATGCTAGTTACATAAAAACTTGCAAGGCCGCCTCATGGAAGAGAAATTATCAGTTAAAAGGTAAGACCTTAGATAAGCAATAACGGTTGAATGATCTATCAGTGAAAACACAGGGACATTAACTGACTACCCAGTGTGAAGTAGTATCTCTACCTGATTGGATTCTTAAACAGGGCACAACAAGCATGAAATCATTTTTGGTTGTGACTCAATATCACAGAGGGTTGAACGTGATAGCGAACAAGCTCTTCACAAGTTCATGTGAGATGTACGAAGAAATTGTCAATGAACTTTCCAGCAATAATGTTGGCTTGTAATTAGTGTACAATAATTCTGTACCACTCGTTCTCTATTTTGCATCTTTCCATCACAATGAGCCAAAAATATCTCTTGAATTCTGAACTTCTAGAGGATTTGTTACGGAATAGTTGTGTACGAGTATTTCATGAAAACAACGTACCAAAAGTGCAACATAGGACTCAAATATAGTTTTCCAAAATATTGATGCTATATCCAAACTTCAGCTGTGTTAACAAATAAACTTACAAACTATGAAACACCGACACTTTTAGAGATCGCCGTACCCGTGTCAGTCACTCCAGGGACATGTATGAGCCACGCCACATGGCATGTCTATTAAACTACAATATTTTTCACGTCAGGACACGCTGGGAACACGACAAAGTAATTTTATAGATTTTAAAAGCTCTTTCGGGTAAAATATTTAAAATTTCCAAAGTATTTGACCAAAAATGTAATATAAAAGATCTGTGTATGTGTATAGGCAAACACAATCGGTCCATAATGCATTTTTGCATAACTGAAATAATCATTTAAAAAAAATAGTGTCCCTTTTCAGGACAGCTTCTCCATTTTCTAGAATCACTAGGTCCCGTATCCGTGTTCGTGACTCCCGCCATGCCCGTGTCCATGCTACATAGCTCACGACTAAAAGCAAATAATGAACCAAACCAAGATACACGATCAAAGTTGATGTCTTGTTATACATACCAAAACATCCACACTGGATCAAATCCACCGGATTCCAGTATAGACAAGTTGTATGTGTTCCGATTAGGCACTTGATTACGAAGTAAACGTTTCCGATTATCGGAGTGGGTCCCGCAAGGCCGGGACAGCACCGTATTTTAGGTAATGCAGGAGAGGTTGTCCTGTCTTTAGTGCGATAAGATTACTGTAGATTGAGGGGCCGTTCTGTCCCTTAGACAGGATAAAACTACACTAACCTCCCCTGTATTTTCTTCCAATAATTGAGGTCGTTTTTTTAAGGATGAATCGACGTCGTACAATCAATTACAAGCACGAAAATAAGTTTCAACTACAATTGACTGTGGTGCAATTGAACCGAAATCCAGAATTGTACCTATTCGCCCCTATATGATACCACGGCCACTGTACGTGTCGATTACTTCCCGGAGAGAGAGAGAGTTTTGGTAGTTTCCGAGTGAGGGCTTTTGGCGGTGGTGATGGAGGGGAAGATGAACAGTTGTTTTTCTTTTCCCGGGAGAAGTGTATTTGCATTTCACACCCACTAATTTCTTATTCTCATACCCTATGGGAAATTGAAAATAGTAATATCAAATAGACTTAAAATTTGACATGTGATTCAATCGTACTTACAAAACTACTCGCACCAAAGTAGGAGCCCTGCTTTAGGGGGCGACTATTCGTAGCCACGTATTTTCTCCCTTAGCCCACTACATTTCGGTAAATAGTTGTTGAAAATCATACATAACATTTCGGTAAATAGCTGTTGAAAACAAGATTATATTTCGGTAACTACATGTCGAAAATATGTTCAATTTTCGGTAAACAACTGCCGAACATACATTTTCGGTAAATAGCTGTTGAAAAAAAGAATATATTTCGGTAATTGGATGCTGAAAATGTATTTCAATTTCGGTAACTAATTGTCGAGTATAGTTGGAAATTTTTAACGGGCTAAGGGAGAAAATACGGGGGCTGCGAATAGTCGCCCCCCTACTGTATTTGCAGTCTAGCTAGAGCAGGTTACAAACACATCAAAAGTCCTCTTATTATCATTCATTCATGTTCTCAGCAAAATTTTTGTACTAATATTTTGTGTTACTTTTGTTTTGAATCACAAAAGGGTTGGAAAAGGCAACCAGAGTAACAATTCCATTGGACGTGACTATAGGAGTTCCAACCTGCTATAGAATGTCCGTTTGAACCATAACTACTATCCGGAAAGACAAATCCTTCACCATAGCACCACCTAGATACTAGATGGACAAAGGACCCGAACCTGGACGGGTCTTGTACGGGAGGAAGGAAGCACTTAAGCCCACTCACCCTTGCCATCTAGGCTACCACCTTCGGTGGTACTTAGAAGAATAAATAATTCCTTTTTTTTTTTTTGTTAAATATATGATATAGGGATTGCCCGTGCCTAAAGGTGTTTTGAATGCAAAAAGTGTTTTATCACAAAAAGTTTTTCTTCTTTGATCCCTTGTCGCTTATTTTCAATTTTATAATAATTAAGAAGAATAACATCTAACTAGTGTGTAAGACACTATCAATGATCATCCGAATCACCTAAATTTGAGCCACAAATGCAAACCCTACCATGTTGCATTCATAAGATCCAAGTTCAAACATGACATAAAAACTACTAAATAGTAATAGAGTCAAATTCATACACAAATATGTAGCTAAAAAGAGTACTCCCCATAGGAGGTCGTATTCTGCAAAAGGATCGTAGTCCAAAAAGTTTGTCTTTAACTATCTTCATCACTTTTGAATCTTACTTCTTCAAAGAACAAAATTAAGAACATGAATGCCAACACGAAAACATACAATAATAATAACTAAATGGGCAAAAATTCTCTAAAGTAAAATGGTGACAAAAATTAGTTACATTAATCATGGATCTCGTCTATTCACGTTTAGCATAGATTATGAATCTCTCTCTTTCTCCATTAATAAAAGTACGAAGCAAAACTGATTTCCCCTCCTATTGGAGAGGTTGACGAATTAAAAGAATTGTGTCTATGCTTATAAAAGGAAAATCTAAGTTTAGCATTCTATTCGCGTTTTTGCATAGATTATGAATCTCTCTCTTTCTTCAAAGAAACACGTATGTGAATGTTAATTATTAAAGAAAAAAGAGGGTTGTTTCCTTTTCGTATATGAATCCAAAAATAATTGTTTCCTTTTTTATTATATGAAAATCAACCTAAAAGGAAACAATTTAAAAGCAAATATTGAATTGAATGTCAGGAAATTAACTTTAGAGGAAAATCAATTATTCAGTTGATTTAAATTCAAAAATATAATAAAGCCTTTTAAGAAAACAACCTAAAAACAATAAGTTGAAAGAATTTACCAGTCATAAGGTTATGAGGTTTATATTAGGATGTATTTTCTTGATCGAATGGCCATAACTTATTGAAAATTCAATCTGACGGATGGAGATGTGCTCTTATTTGTATGTGTAGACAAAACCCGCTCTGTTTTGTAATATAGATAAAAAGTTTGCCCGGGATAAAGAAGTGCTTAGTGAAAGGAAAAAACGCCACCAAAATGTTCTCTTCGGCCTTTAAAGATTTTCTTTTTGAATTTGAGTTTAGAATTTTTTAGTTTTTAAACTCTTCTAGTCGTGTTTTGTATTATTTTGTAGTCTCTTCTTGGTTTACATTAATGATTGGAATCATTCACTTGTCAGAACTTGTTCAAAAGATTAATCATGCCAAAAATTTAATTGATCATACCTCATTCAATATTATTTTGAAAAAGAAGTTTATTTTGGAACATAAAAGGATCGCAACTTGAAATTGCATCTCATTAGTTTCAAATTAAATTTATTTTGAAATTCTCGTTAAACGATATTCAATTAATGTGACGTTCAGCCCGATTCATATTCTAGACAAATTTTAAGAAATAGTAGGAAATAGTTACTCCTATCATTGACATGAATCCAAGAAAAGGCGATAAATAGGGAAGGCCGGATGGTGCAGCGTTTATCGTGCAGCACTCAATCTCATCGTCTACAAGTTTTGGACGGTCCAAATATTCTTTCAAGAAAAAATAAGAGTTTTTTTTTAAATTCAAATGATGCCGGATTTTAGAAATGGGAAGGAAGAAAAGTAAAAAGATAATAAAAGGATAGTCGCTCACCATCCACACTCAGATGTCACCACCTGAGAATTTAACGAGAAATACAAAGCATAGGAATCGCTCACCACTCAAAGGAACCTAAGAGATACAGGAACGATAAAACAAGAAGATAATTCTTGTCACTAGCCAAAGGCTATATTTTACTTAAACACGTAGCTTAGGATTTCATTCATAGCAAAGGAAACATAAACTTTCTAGACTTGAACTTAATGTAAATAAAGATAGTTGGCTACTAAAAACTAGAAAGACTTCTTGAGAAATTAAAAAGATACATATAAACTTAATCAATCAAACTCTTTGATCGAATCAATCTTTTTGAATGACTTTAAATACTTTAACCGGCATCAGAATCATTAATCGGTGAGACAGACAATCAAAATGAAGCACTATGCCATGCAGCGTGCCAGGGGCTCGCTTCCCGGATCCAACAAATAGTTAGACAGTGTAGTCCAAAAGTTGGACTCCCCCACTCATTTATCTTTACTTAATTACTAAGGAAGATCGTCAATCGTCAACCCCCAGTCAACTTTCTCTCACTAGATTCCGAGGAAGAATGTTCTTTTCATCACACACACTCTCTCTCTGTCGCTCTGTACATATATGTACGTCGTTTTCCTTTACTCTCTGAGTAAGCTTCATCAGATTCTGCTTGTGAGACGTACAAAAGAAGCAATTGAGTTCTCTCTTGTGAGTCTCTCTCTCTCTCTCTCTCTCGCTCTCTATCACTGTTTCTCTCTAGATAGAATGCAGTAGAAACCAAGAGAATGACTTGTTCTGTCTGCTTTTATATTCATAGTAAACTGAGAGAATCCCTGCACAATTAATGCGATAGTCTATATTACTCTTTACTCGTGTATTTTGTGGACTACTTTCGTTTTCCATAAATTTTTTTTTTTTTTTTTGAGTTATCTAGATTTTCTTTTCCTTTAGTTGCTTTTGTTTAGCTCCTCTTGACAAATTGCCAATTGGTTGCCTTCTTTGTTACCCATTTCCTGCGTTTCAGTTCTTTTTTTTTGGATGCTTTTTGGCATTTGTTTTCCTTGTTACTGATGCTCTGAATTTTGAACTGATGCTCTGGATTTCGAACGAAGGAAGCAAGGTAATGAACACAAAAATCGAAACAGGTCTCTAGGCCTAGCCTTTTTTATGCCTTCCGGATTTGATTTGGGGGCATGATTCTACAGCATAACGTCCCTCGATCTAGGTATATCGTCCCTTGATTTAGTTATAGGGGCCCGCTAATTCAGTGGTAAAACTTCCTGGTCTGTCTCCGGTTCTCCCCGCCTATGCCCCATCGATTGGGGATTACATAGGTAGTGTTATTGTTTGGCATTTTTTTCCCGGAACTTCTCTCGCACAAACACATAATCTTGTTACAAGCGAATTTTAGCAGTCCTTGGCATTACCACTTTCAAATATGTCACCGATGAGCTTTCCGTTCTATCATTTTTTATCCAAGCTTTCCCTTACATCCGGATCATTGTTTTATTAGTTTCTTCCAGTGATCTTAATAGATCGGTATTCGTTGTGAATACTATGATCTCCAAATGACACTTGTGTAGGGAATCCATTGTTGCTTGAAAAATCTACTTGACAATTCTTACAGACACTTGTTGAGAAGTTTATTCCATTAATAAACATACTCCACAACAGACAACAGACGTTCCATCGTTCTTAATGATGAGCTCTCAATGCGAACATAGCAAATCCAAGTAAAGAGAGCACATACAAACTCTAGGAAAAAAAGGCGTATTTACAAGAATAATCAGTTTCCATAATAATATGTTATGATAATTGACAATTCTTCCTTTTTAAGTTCATGTGCTAGAAACAAAAGTTACAAGGCTAAGATATATCGCTAATTATTTTCTTTTGAGTACGTTTGTTCCACATGAGGAATTATTTATCATTTTGGATGCGTTTTGAAAGATGCGGGTTCTACGACCGTCACGCATGCCCTTGCAGTCTTGCACTTTCCGCATAGGCTCCAGGAGCCTTTGCACCTGAAGTGTTCCTCGCGCTTTCACAACACTTAGTCTTTTAAGACCAATTTTTATTTAACAAAATCATCAAAAGAACATGATGATTGAGAACATTGACATTTTGAGACCAATTTTTACATAGCAAAATCATCAAACGATCATGATGATTGAGAACATTGACAAAGAGGTGAGGATTTTGATAATTTGCATTGTTCATCAGACTATACTTCCAAGTTTTACCCTTTTATTACCCTATGTCTAAATGTTATGTCTCATAATCAACTAGTTGGTTCTTTTTGTTGTTTTCTTCCATTTCCCATTGTCTTTTGGTTCTTACACTCTGTGCACTTAGTGGAATTATTTTCTTGAAAGTCATTTATTTCCTTTGTTTTCAATAGTTGATTATCTATTGTAATGATTACATTGCAGATAAAGTCACCTGGACTTGATGGGCAAGACAATTCAGTTGTCTGGGTTTCCGAACCTTGTGACTGGGGACACAGTTAAGGAATTCTTAGAGCGTTACACGGGCAGGGGAACAGTTTATGCTTTAGAGGTTAGGGAGCCCAAAAAGTCAGGGTCAAGAGTGTATGCCATTGTTCAATTCGAAAGTGACGAATATGCTGATCAGATTATCTCCTTGGCTGCGCGAAGGTTGTATTATGGAACTTCTTATTTGAAGGCTTACGCAAAGGACTTTGATTTAGTACAAAGTCCAAAGGTATACGTACATGACATGGAAAGCATAACTCTATATTTTGGATGTCAAATCTCAAAAGAGAAGTTTTCAGTGCTATGGGAAAAGAAAGACATCTCTCTAAAATTTGGCTTGGGACTACGAAAACTGCACTTCTTCTTGTCCTACCATTGTGTTGACTACAAGCTTGAGCTATTTTATGAGAATATTTGGCAGATAGAGCTACATCGTCCGCGTGGTCAAAGGTCAAAGTTTCTGCTAATTCAGGTTTAGTGATGTCCTGTTTATGTTTAACACAGGAAATGTTATTAGCCCTCCACTTTTTGCCTCTCGCTTTCTCTTTGTGATAGGCTCAAGTTTGGGGAGCTTAAGTTGAGTGTGGAAATCACTCCCTAAATGGACTTGAGTTCCATTTATCATATTGAAAACAAGTTTGCATTTAATCGGTAATAGCATGTTTTTTTTTTAGCTTATTTACTTAGACTTAGAGGGCCCATAAAATCAAAACATAAAATGAGTGAAATGAACCAATCCTACTTACCTTTGTATAATTTGGTCTAAGCCCTTAACCAATAGTGGTGGAAATACGTAGTCTGAGTACAGTACAATTTCAGTTTCATTCGTGTCTTATGACTCTTACCAAAATATGTTTAGATTATATTTATAGTCGGTTTTGTTCCCTGGAGGGCATCTTGTGCCCCCGACCGGGACAAGTTGACTCTCCTTAAAAATACAAATCATACTAACCTATCACAAAGTGAAATATGCATGGTTTCTTCTCTTTTCCTTAGCAGGGACTCAAAATAAATTTGTTCGATTGTTAAATGAACTAAACCCCGTGTTTCTAAATATTTTAGGAACTAGTCACATGCCACATTAATAGGAATGAGGCATATGCATATCTTGTAGATTTGTGGAGTCAATTGGCTCCTTGATAATGCACTCATTTGTAATTATTTTGTAATCCAATTATGCCAACTGAAATATGTGCACAGACAATGGAGAAAAAGAATAAGCAATAAACTTAGCCTCTTTGCGCGGGAAGTTTGCTCTGATTCTGGTTCGTTGTTTGGTATTGCTTTTGCCATTTCAGTTTATTACATGCCCTTCATGGGAAGACCATTGTTTAATCATTGTTGCACACTTCAACTCGTTCTAATTTCTTAGAAATTCCAATAATGCTTATTTTTGCCTTTTTGTATGCTAGCTGCTTGGTGCTCCTCGGATATACAAAAAATGTTCAGAATCTTGTCTCAGCTATTTTAAGGAATACCCTGAAGAAAATTGGGTTAGGGCAACTGATTTTACTCCATCAAATTCCATTGGCCAATCATCTGCTTTGTGCTTAGAGCTTTCATATGCTGTTAAACTTTTGAACTTCAGTGAATATTTTCCTTATTTTAAGGAAAGTGAAGGGCCGTTCATTCTGGAGAGTGGTTCCTCCTTTTCTCGCAATTTGGATCTAGTGCCCATCGTGGGTCCAGCTTATGGACTTGAACTGCCATATAGAATATTGTTCAAGATATGCATCTTGGTTCAGCAAGGGTGTCTTTCTGGCCCCACACTTGATATCAACTTCTTTAGGTTGGTTGATCCCCGAAGAATTTACATCACACGTATAGAAGATGCCTTGGAGAGGCTGTATCATTTGAGAGAATGTTGCTATGAACCCGTTAGGTGGCTTGGTGAGCAATACCAAAAATATCTCAAACTTCCCAAAACACCTGCTATTACTTTGGATGATGGGTTGGTTTACGTACATAGAGTTCAAATAACCCCATGCAAAGTATATTTCTGTGGACCAGAGGTTAATATGTCTAATCGAGTATTACGCAATTACCATGAGGATATTGATAATTTTCTCCGGGTTTCTTTTGTTGACGAGGAATTGGGTAAGTTGTTTTCCACAGATTTATCACCACGGGTAGCTTTTTCAAGTGAGGAAAGAAGAACTGGCATTTATAGGAGGATATTGTCGACTCTTCGAGATGGCATTGTGATTGGAGATAAGAAGTTTGATTTTCTTGCCTTTTCGTCAAGTCAGTTACGCGAAAACTCCACGTGGATGTTTGCTTCAAGGCCTGGGCTTACAGCTGCTGATATAAGAAAGTGGATGGGTGATTTTCGTGAAATTAGAAATGTGGCAAAATATGCCGCCAGGCTTGGTCAATCTTTCAGTTCCTCTAGGGAAACTTTGAGTGTTGGTAGGCATGAAAGGGTAATGATTCCGGATGTGGAGATTGTGAGGGATGGTATCAAATATGTTTTCTCTGATGGAATTGGAAAACTTTCCCCCGACTTTGCTCGCAGTGTGGCCAAGAAATGTGGCATTAACAATTCAATTCCATCTGCTTTTCAAATTCGGTACGGTGGGTACAAAGGAGTTGTGGCCGTGGACCCAGCATCGACCGTGAAGATATCTTTAAGAAAGAGTATGTTGAAATATGACTCGGAAAACACAAAATTAGATGTGTTGGCGTGGAGCAAATATCAGCCCTGTTACTTAAATCGCCAATTGATCACTCTTTTGTCTACCCTTGGGGTTAAGGATAACATCTTTGAAAAAAAGCAAAAGGAGGCAGTTGAACAATTGGATACCATCTTAACAGATCCGTTAAGGGCACAAGAGGCGCTGGAGTTGATGGCTCCAGGCGAGAATACTAATATTCTCAAAGAAATGCTGTTGTGTGGCTATAAGCCTGATGCTGAACCATTTCTATCAATGATGCTTCAAGCATTTAGGGCAACAAAGTTGCTTGAAATAAGGACTAAAACAAGGGTTTTTGTTCCAGGAGGAAGATCAATGATGGGATGTCTAGATGAAACCAGAACATTGGAATACGGGCAAGTATTTGTGCAAATTTCTGGGGCTGGCAATGTTTGTTCTCGTGATAATTCTCGGCTGATGCCTAATGGCATTGATTCAGACCAAGGTCATCGTATTGGTTTGGGGAAGGTATTTGTTGCGAAAAACCCTTGCTTGCACCCTGGTGACATTCGTGTCCTAAGGGCTGTTAATGTGCCAGCTTTGCATCACATGGTGGATTGTGTCGTTTTTCCGCAGAAAGGAATGAGGTAAAATTCTGATCTCATTGTGGAATCTGTTAAAACTGAGGCCCTAAACTACAATTTGGTTGCTTTAGATTGTTCAAGGTTGATCTGTAAGTTCAAAGTTCCCAAAAGTTTGCAAGCATTACAAATTTTTGAAGCAAGTTTGACTAAATTTCTAGTTAGGTAGTATTATAGTAGTAGCTACTTATTTTACTTCTTGTTTGTGTTTCTTGACATTCATATTTCATTGTACAAACTCTATGCTCATGGAATAGACAGAGGATTCATTTTACTCCTTTATTGGTCTTCATTCATGCCCTTGTAATTAGAATTTAGAACCTAAGTTGCATGCACTTGTGTACAGGTTCTGGGTGTAAGTTGTTGTCTATGCATCCAAGGACTCTGGGACATGATACTCCCTTTTGAGAGTACCTTGTTAATGAAGAAAATATGATAAAATTGATGTTGGCAATGTGCCTCACAGCACTTCATTTATAGTTTTCGGTCTTCAGCATACCTTGAATTACCAAATATGTTGGCTTGGTGAATGTTCGACAACACTTGTCAGCAACGTATCTCATGTTGTTATAGTACTTATACCATTTGATTAGTCCACATACAAATGTTAGATCTCTCATAAAACGAATATAATATATCCTGAAACCATGCTGGCCCGTCCCGGAAAGTAATACTTTGGTTTGCTGCTAGCTCTTGCCTTAAAAGCATTTTAACTTGGAAGGAATGTAAGGCTTCGGAATGAAACCCAGATATATTTTTTGTTACCTAGAGCCGAGAACTTTCTCCATTGAGGTGACGTGGCTGGCAGTATAGCATGTTATTGTTGTCCTCTCTTTCTTTCAAATGCACTTCACATCTTGCCCCATGCATCATTCACTTATTTTTTGCATGATACTTCGCCCAAATATCTGTTTAATTTGTACTAGATTTCTTCCTTGTTAATTGTTCCTAACTTTAGTTGATCGAATTGCAGACCCCATCCCAATGAATGTTCAGGGAGCGATTTAGATGGGGACATTTATTTTGTTTGTTGGGACCAGGATCTGATCCCATCAAAGCAAATCCCACCTATGGACTACACACCTGCACCAACTATGCAGTTGGATCATGATGTTACAATGGAGGTATTTCTTGTCACATATTCATATGGTGAATTGTGTTTCTGTGTTTGTGAAGATAATTCAGTGAAGGAACACGAACAATCAGAGGATGCACAGTACAATATGTTGCCACACTTCTCAAACGTACTTTCATCCAGTCATACAATTTACATATTTGGGTTTAGGGCACCCCATTTCACTCATGGCATGGACGTTAATGGTTCTGTATTTGTAACATAATTAAAGATAAGTGACGTCTACCTGAAGGAACTTTTCTCTGTTCTGGACATCATTTTCTTGCCTTTTCTGGCTGGAGGAAGATATGAGACGGCTGTTAGGACTGTGATGCCTATAGTATTATGAGCGTACATAAATGTGATTAACATAATCATGCATAAGATCCTAATTGTCATTTTTCCTTGAGGTAAGGAGTCATAAAATGTTTAGAAGGGATTTTGGAGTCTTCTGCTCCAGTTACAGAAATTTCTTAAACCTAGACGCTTGGAATAACCCTAGAGGGTTGTCTGCATATTCTTTGTTATCTGAGATGTAAACAGCTCCGAGATTTTGCACTACAATAGAATATTACCACACTGTAAGATGTTTGGAAAATGGAATTGTGGAGGGATTTATAAAGGGGAAGGAAAAGGGACGGGGAATAGTGGAGATGCTAAATTTATTCTTTAGTTCCTGTCATTTTCCTTTAACTTGCTATATCCCTTCACGCATATAAATTATGAACATTTAACCAGTGTATCTTTGAGGAATGCAACTGAACCAATTGTCAATGATTGGAGTATCACGTAGACTATCAGTGTATTAAGTGATTAATCAAGCTGTGGTGACTTCGGAAGTGACGTGGGAGAAGTTCAACAGTCAGTATTGGGTTAGGAGCAATACGTAATTTCTGTAAGAAGAGGCGCGCTTTTCTATTGGAAGGAGGATGATTTTTAAGTTTAGTGCATCCTCAAATTCAATCCCAGGGACAACGGGACCAACCAAATTTCGTATTTGCAATTATTTTACTTCTTTAGGCATAATGGTGGATACGAATTAAGGTAGATCTTTTCATGCCTCGAGTATGGGCTGCCACATAATATCCTTTGGAAATCAAATAGCTGCAGTAATTTGTAAACACTATGGACTGATTCTGTTGCCCTTAAGAGGCTACTTGTTTTCTAGAGGATACTGTTCGACCGACTTATCTCAGGTTTTTTTTACTTCAAATTAGAACTTTAATGCTCAGTAGCGTTTCTATACTAAATTTCCAAGCCGAGAAAAATAACGGGGAATAAACAAGTCAAGTCGACAGCATGCCAAAACTAGTAACCACTGCATAAACCATGTTTCCTGTGAATTCATGCAAATCATGTTCTGTTCTTTTCCGATCAAATAAAAAATCTGTTCTTGTAACTGTTCACCATCCTTCCCATTCACAATAACTGTTTCCTTGTTTTATCCAACCGATTACTTTGTTACTTGCATTTGCACTGCAGGAAGTTGAAGAGTATTTTACCAACTACATAGTGAATGACAGCTTGGGAATCATTGCGAATGCCCATACAGTTTTTGCTGACAGGGAACCTGATAAAGCAATGAGCGATCCTTGTGTAAAGCTCGCGAAGCTATTCTCCATTGCAGTTGACTTCCCAAAGACCGGAGTCCCCGCCGAGATACCGGGAGATCTACGGGTCCGAGACTATCCAGATTTCATGGAAAAGCCAGACAAAACTTTCTATAAATCGGAGTGTGTGATTGGGAAGCTTTTCCGAGCAGTGAAAGACATTGCTCCACACTCCATCAAATCCTTCACCAGGGACGTTTCATGGGGGTCGTATGACCTCGATATGGAAGTGGAAGGTTTCCAGGATTACTTAGAGGAAGCTTTTGATTGCAAAACTGAATATGATTACAAATTGGGAAACTTGATGGATTACTATGGGATCAAATCTGAAGCTGAAATACTTAGCGGCAGTATCATGAAAATGTCAAAATCTTTCGACCGGAGGAAAGATGCCGAAGACGTTGGATTGGCTGTTAAGTCCTTGAGGAAAGAAGCTCGGACCTGGTTCAAAGATGGTGACAATGCTGATATATATGCCAAAGCCTCGGCTTGGTACTATGTTACCTATCATCATAGTTATTGGGGTCGCTACAATACGGGAATGAAACGGGATCATTTCATTAGCTTTCCGTGGTGCGTGTACGATAAGTTGATGCAGATCAAGAGGGACAAGTCAAGCATTAGAAGGGCTCTCGATCTGTCCTCACTTGAATATAAGCTGAAGCATGGAATGCGTTTGCGTTAGAAATTCGGATGTCGGTGAGCCACTTCATTTTTATGTGTGCGTATCTATTTTTATCGTCGCTTAGTATCGTCGTATCCATATGCCTGAACTGTTCTATGTAAATGCAATGTGTGTGGTTTGAGGATTGGGACTTGAAATTTGACCCTGGCGAGAAACTTGTTATCTTGAATGATATATATGGAGTATTTTCTTCTATTTTTGCAGTTGGAAGTGAAATGGCTCGAAAAGAGCATTACATTTGCACTGTTACTACTAGTGTTGATCCCGTTCGGTACACGGAAAAATTGTAAACAAAACAATTTGCAGGGAGTCAAGATTAAAATTAATAATTAAGTCGTACAAAGTACTGATGTTAAACGTAATGAGAATTGCAGATGGTACTAATCAATACAGGGAATTAATTAAATATCGAAATGGTGAAACAAAATTGACATGCACGAAGGAATTAGAAATGAACAAATTTCTTTGAGAGCGTGGGAAAATGTTGAGGAGAGGAATGGAAAGTGAAGGCAGGTTATAAGGATGTACCACATGGGATTTTGCAATGGATAAATAATTGAAAATTAGGGGTGGGATTTTAAACAACTCGAAAGCATCCTACACATTTATGATTTATCTACAGTATTGATCAATGTTCTAAAAGTCGCTAGGCGCTACTCAGGCGGTAGGCCACCTTCGAGCAGTTAATCGGATTAATCGGCGAGTAATCGGTGCATATAAATTAGTAATCGGCGATTAATCGTTAGTCAAACCTTTTGAACACTGGTATTGATAGATGGCGACCACTAGTATCACATTCGGGTCAAGCAATTTTTCCATTGTCTTCAATACCCTTTTTCAACACGCATTTTTATGGATTCTATAACAATGCGTGTTGGATAAGAGTGTTGGGGCACCAATGCCCAAACACCAGGGATACGTATTTCTTGCTTCGGCAAAATGCTTCCTATTCAAAGGGGGGCTAAATTACCAGCTGGAAGTTTATGTTTTGAACCATCAAACTCAACCACTAAAGCCTTTCTTTAGGACCATCAACACACTTCTGGAACACCAAATTTCTTACCATCATGTATATGGAATTCCAAATGCAGATGGAAAAGATGATGAAGTCACGGCACGAGCACCCCAGGTATAGCCTGGTTTCTTCAAACCCCGCATCGGAAGTTCAAAAGAATTTTAATTCCCCTGAATGTACATTTCATGTTTTCCAACAAACACGTACAAAATAGTGAGTGATGCCAAATTCACCCCAAATGCTTGGCTAAAGCAGAACCCACCATCGTTTAACTGTAGTGATGGCACAATTATTGCAGTTGTTATGCATCATTAGATTCTTCGAGATATTACGGCTAAAGACAATGTAAAGTACTGTTTTACGAACAAATGGATCTTGAAGTTCAGTGAAAAACAATGCCACTAAAGTTGTGGAATACAAAATTTGAGGGGGGAAAATACATAAAGTTGTCTACTCATGTTAGATTGAAAAGCAATTCCCTCTGACAGAATTTGATGCCGATATACAAACACTTTGCATCAAGAGGACTTCCTAAGCTATATACTAGGCTATAACATAAGTTTACTTTTGTCAACAGATTGATACTAGACAAAACAACCTCACTGGGAAAAACTTTTCACTGGAATTATTTGGAATCTTGTTTCTAGGTCACTTCCAATAACGCATCAGCACCTCAGTGGACACAGAGGAGGGATAATCGTCCAGGTCTTATTGTGAAAGAAAAAAGCCGCCCCGTCACAGCAGGCGGGTTGCTTCCTCTGTCGTCCCTGGGGAGCCCTTGGCGAGGAGACCTTAGGATAGGTTGCTCATTCATCAATCGATGCCCAAGCTGGAATAGGGCTCATAGCCACCCTGGCCACAAGAAACCAAGATGAGTGTGTTTGGTGTCTTTCATTTAGCAACTAAACAACAAACCAATGAAAAATTCTCAATTCAATCACCGGAAAAAATCAAAACATATAGTTCAGAGCTAAGTCGCATAGTGTGCATGAGCGTGCACAAGATTGAGAGCAGGAGTGAGGATTAAGAGTGCAAGGGTTGAGCAATGATCGAGAGCGGGAGCGAAGGGTGCTACTGATAGATTATGTGACTAAGGTTTGGAGTGATTTCAAAAAAATAAAAAAAAAAGAGTATTACCTTTCTGCCTTTTTGGGCGGTTAAATAGTTTTTCTCATTTAACATCTAAAAATGTGAAGCAAGCTATCTATTTCAGCAATAGTGATGTATTATTAGCAATGAAAACGAATCATGGGATTTCTGCAAGGCATATGACATCATTACCAAAGTTAATTAACGAAGTGAACTGATTATTTCATTAGGGACCAATTACACGATAAAATACTCACAGAGCAATCATCATGAACCCGCCATATGGTCTCGCCCAGGAGGTTTGCCACAGACAAGACAGTCAGCTGGGGGAAATAATTCTTCTCTGCCACTGGAATCGTATTTGTTATGATCACCTCTTGAAACAAGCCACTCGACAACCTTTCTATTGCAGGAGGACTGCAAAAAAAGAAAAGTAAATTCAAATAGACTACCAAGCAACCAACAAACAGATGAAGATGTATAACCTTTAGTACAATGTCCAAAGTAGTACTTTTGTGACATAAAGACACAGACCACTCAAGTAACCGATTTTCCTAAAGAATTTGGTATAGTACATGTCTCAAATACGCCTCACATAGAGATTCCATATCCATTTGCATGTGTAATTGGCCAAACACCGACGTTGTATCAAAGTAAAGGTGTTTGATAGAACATTCAAGCAACAAGATTAATACAATCATGGAGGCAATGTATTCTCCTCACCACACGATTTCCATCATGTATTCAGAATCATCAAGTGAAAGCTAGTGGCAAAATGTACTTAAAGGAACTAAGGAAGTTAATTAATTTGGACTTGCCCAAATGAACAAGCAATCCAGCATGATTAGTGCTCACAATAGCAAGATTCTTCCTTGTCCTACAATGTTTCAAGCAGCATTGTTTTAGAAGAAATGATGATTGTTAGTTTCAGTTCATGCATATTGGCTTAGTATTAGCTCAATATTTCAAGTTTTGACCAAATTCTCAAGATATGGCAAAGAAGTATGGATTCTATGGAACATGAAACGATGAGCTAAAGAGGATCTTGGTACCTAAAGACGGCATGTGTAGTGCATGCATAAACTTCCCTAGCCCCCTCTTGATGTAACAGAGCGGCTCCTTTGGAAATAGTACCTACAAGGAAAATGCAGTAAATCAGAAAATCCACTTAATGCAACAATTAACAAGGATTAATGATGGCTAAGAGGTAGAATGTATATATGGCTGCAATTCATGATCAACTTCCTATTCTAGAAAACACAAAATCTATTTTTAGCCACCATGACTACTGTTTTTGGTGATCCATAATTTAAACATATTGCATGAAATATAACTACTTAATTTTTATTTTGATCGGCGAACATAACTACTTCATTTGATTAGAACAATAATTCAGGATGAGGCAATACATGCCCGAAGCAGTAGCAAGAACATAACTAGGTTCAAAGGTAACAATGAGCAGAGTCCAGACCCCACAATACTAGGAAACATGAAGGCAGAGTCCGTCATGCATAATAAAATTACTTTGAGATACATCGCACTGAATCAGCTAAATAACTTGGCATCTCATCAAGAAATGAAGAATCTAACTGGAATAAAAAAAAATACCGGCAGTGTCAATCATATCATCCACCATAACTGCTACTTTTCCCCTGACGTCCCCGATCAAATTCATCACCTGCATTATGATATCTCACTCTCCTGAGAATCTGGAATAAACATTTGGGAGCATATATACTACAATCACAACATGTATGTAACTCCATTAGGCAGTAGGCATTTCAACTCCTGGGCAAAATCCAGTTATAAGAAATGTGGAATTCTGCATGAGCAGGCTCCAAGAAATCTAAGAGCATGTTTGTGGTAGCTTCTGGAACCTTCATACTGGATTCTGGCATCCCTGAAGCTGTGTCAGCTTGTTTGGCATAGCTTCTGCTCCTGGACCAAAAATAACTCTTCAAACAGCTTAAATGCTGATTCTGAGAAGCAAAAGCTATGCCACTTGATCCTACTTTTCAGTATCGGTTTCTACAATCTAAAAGTTTTCACCAAAACCCCCAAACAATCATCAGATTATTTACACATGATCATACCTCCGCAACATTGTGCCCTTGACGCCTTTTATCCACAATGGCTAGAGGTGCATCAGACAATTTTTTTGCAAAAGCACGTGCTCTGGCGACTCCACCAACGTCAGGTGAGACCACTACCAAATCATCAGAATAGATGGTCTTGCTAGCAAGGTAATCAAGTATCACAGGCTAGTTGTTGACAAACAAAGCACATAAAATCAAAAAACAATCAGTCCACCATTTCTTGAATAATGAGAGGAGACTTTTTTTTTTGAAGGGCAATAATGAGAGGCAACTGTATCAAACAAAAGTGGCGACAGGAAAAGAATACAACTCTAAAGCAGAGTGAAACCCAAATGAAGGGATATAACAACAATGTGGACCTATGAGGCAAACCCAGAACCATCTTGTCAACGAAATTCTTTCAGCTAGCTCTTTTCTTTTTTTTTTTGTGAAGAATTCTATAACCACACCCACTTTTACACACCCTCTCATGATTGTAATATGGGTGCGGTTGTAGAATGATTGTTTTTCTTTCTTAAGATTCTTTCAGCTAGCTCTATGAGTCCCTTCTATTGATTTCACTATTTCAGACACCAATACATTTGTATGTAAACCCAACAGAAGCAAACCTAGACATATGAGGCTATCCCCGATTACCTGTCCATGCACGTGATCCACCGGAATATCAAAATAACCCATGGACTGCCCAGAATGAAGATCACAAGCAAGAACACGGCCTGCGCCTGCTTCAGTAATTAGATTTGCTACAAGTTTGGCTGCAATGGATTCACGTCCCTGAGTCTGAAACAGCAGTAAAGGAGATAAAAAAACACAATCAAAAAGCATTCAAACGACTTATCCCAGTAATATTAATAAGGCATAAGAATCTTGCTTATGCCATGCAACATGGCCTAGACTTGCTTTTGCCAGTCTGGTTGGCCAAAGAATTCTTCAAGATAGTTATTTCAAAGCCCTTGCAGTTTTTACATGATACATGCTTTTGAGATTTACTACCAAATTTGAATCATCTACCTAGTAGCAGTGTAGCACTATTCTTGCTAATATATTATGCTTCCTAAGTGCCTGATCATGTCATTGTTTCTCTAATTTAAGGTCCAGGAAAAAGATTCGATCACGGGTTTTTAAGTTACCAAGTAAAAACACCAAGCTACCCAATTATACATCTTTAGGATGAAAAATCCTCTAAGAGACAAACAATAGATGCATACAATGTGATAGTACCTAGAATATGACTTTATGTTATGGAGATAAATCACAGCAAATGGATAAGTAACAGTATTGTGACGTACGGGTCAAATGCAGGACGCCAATTAAAGGGTGTTCCGTAACCAGGTCACCTGAGATTTACTTGGCATGACTTATTCTTTAGCATGCACTTCATCACTTTGACTTGGTTCACGGGCAAAATGGTTCAATGGTATGTTTGGCGTATAGCTTAACCCCAAAAAGAGTTTTGTCTTACTCAAATTACCAACTTACCTTTCGATCAGCCCTAGCATATCCAAAATATGGAATCACGGCAGTGATATTCTTGGCCGATGCCCT
This sequence comes from Rhododendron henanense subsp. lingbaoense, assembly GCA_020567845.1. Lineage (NCBI taxonomy): Eukaryota > Viridiplantae > Streptophyta > Magnoliopsida > Ericales > Ericaceae > Rhododendron > Rhododendron henanense. Next base: position 41,165,218 of record CM036319.1, on the reverse strand, counting down.
CCGGCAAGCATCTATCATGACCAGAAGCTCCATAAGATTCTCATTTGCAGGAGGACTAGTGGGTTGCACAAGATATACATCACACCCTCTAACACTCTCTTGTAACTGGACATAAATCTCGCCGTCGGCGAAGCGTTTTATCTTGATCTTCCCAAGCTCCAGACCCATGTAGCATGCTATTTCCTACCAAAGCACATAAAGTACAACGAGAAATGATGCTTTTTCCACATCTCATGCCAAAAATACTTGTGACAACCTTATATAAGTTAAATCAATGAGAAAATTAATAAGTGATTAATAAGAAATACAGATTACTTTCTGCAGTGAATAGCAGAAACTTGTTTAAGTAGTGAATAGCAGAAGGATCATTACTGGACTTGATTGACATCTATACAAGTCATACAATTTTATTAATCTGAAGTAACCGTGATCTTGACCAGGCGACTCTTTAGCTAGAACCTCAACTCATCCCTAATTACAATGATTTGACTTAAAAGACTACATTAGAGAACTATCTCAGACATACTCTCTAAAAACTCCCTGTAGTGTGGCGAATTTAGCAGGCTCACAATCAATATACCTTTTATCAACGGGAACATCTTCAGAATTATATGATAAAAACAAGCCCTGGTCTCCAAAATTGTGGACACTGGTACTACAAACGATAACAGAGACTTTTCAAGCAGTGCTTTAGAGAGGCTTTCCACTTCTTATTTGCAAATAAAGGATTCTACGAAACTCCATGTCAACAACATAATAGCCTCATGACCAACAACTCTTATGAATAGAAGTGCAGAATAGATACTCCAAGAGAGCACATGAAGACTCTTGACCCAGCATTCGCCAATTCCAATCGCAACAGAAATTAATGGCTGTAAAGAACAGGTTCTGTTGAGAGCTTACTATTGGAGGAGTATTCTTGCAAAAACGATCAACAGGGGATCACAGATCAAAAAACCACAACATGTGACAGCACCCAACCTGAAAATGGATCCCTCAAGAAAAATCCAGTACTTCTCATTCTTACTTAACCGAAAACCTTTCTACAAGTTAACTTTTTATCTTCTTTTCTTGTTATTTTTGGCCTCTCTAGGATAATGGACGGGGTAGTTTAGTTCCAAAATTTCAAGTAGCTGAATCATGGAAAACTCATAGCCTTTTCTGACAAGGACCTTACTAAGAAGCACCATCAATTCAACAACAATTCAATGGCAGAGAAACTAGGTACAGCGCACAGTAGAATTATCAAAGATCTAAAAGCATTTGAAATGGTACCTGAGAAAGTGCAGGATTAGCTGTTCCAGAGAATATACGGAGCCTGGTGTCATTTTTCTTGAATGGATCTGCTTCTTGTTGATTGGAAACCAAAAAACTAGGGAAAGTCACTTGTTCGCCCCCAATGATTGGAACAGACGGCTTCCCATTGTACATATACTTTAATGGTTCTCCCAAATTACAAGTCTACAAAAAATAAATAACAGCAAAAACCCATCAATATCACACACATATTCCAGATTACAAAGCCATAGGCTAGGAGTATTATCCCCCGAAAACCTTTTGGTGGCCTCATGCTCCTCCAAAGGTTGCCTTTTTTTGGTGGTGAGCTGCTCAAACAAGAGCCAAAGAGTAGACAATCTGATAGGAAGAACAAAGTCACCCTTCTTTGTACACGGGTGATATCCCCGTATTCCCTTGTTTTTCATTAAGTTCATGCACATATTAGGGGGGGAAAAAGGCTAGCAATTTCAAAACTGAATAACCATCATGTTCCGAATGCAGGGGCGGCGGTACTAGGCTTTCAGCGTTCAAAAAATGTTTATATTTTATATTCATCGGATATAAACATTATCTGCACTGAAACATTCGTACAAGCCTAAATGAAATTTCACTAAGGTTTGTAAGCAAGTAGATCATATAGCTCAATAAAACAATATAAACTAGGCACGATAAGTTTTCAACCAAAATACATATATTCCTTCTCCATATTGTTTCGTATACAATTTTTAATGCATTTTTGCCACCATTGGGCTAAAATCTTGCAACCGCCTTGTCCGAATGGAAAACAAAGAAACAAAAGCATAACATATTGGATGTATCATTTAGATAAAACAACATGGCACCCATAATAATGAAAAGTTCATTACCACAATCCGAATGCGTTTCCGATGCTAAATTCGAGGTCAAAATCAGTTGAAATAAGGATCGTCGGGACCAGAGAAGTACTCACCACGACAGCGTTTCTACAGGGCAGACGACGACACCGCACCTTGTTCGTCGAAAAGAGACTTGCGGAGAAAGCCAAAGCAGCCATTTTTCTTTAATAGGACTGATTGTTTCGGTTGAATTTTTTGAGGACATAAACCAGTCGGGGATTAGGGTTAGGGTTTCGGATTGCTTCTTCTTCTTCGCCTGGTATGTGCTTTTCGGCTCTCGTGGGTATCAGTCGTCGCGAGACGCGAGCGTGGGAGGGAAACCAAAGTTGTCCGCAGGGTTTTGAGAGAGAGAGAGAGAGAGAGAGAGTAGCGTCTTTGTGGAGCTTTCTATTGCCAGAGTAGGATTTGCTTTTGCCAGGACTGAAGTAATTGCCCTATTTGTGTTTTTTTCTTTTTTGTACTGGCGACCGTAATTTGACCAGTCTATAAAAGAAATTAATTTCTTCGAAATGGACCACGGACGGCACATCAAGGAAAAGGAAATTTAAATGAAGGAAATTAAGTACACAAATTAATTAAGGAAGGATTATGTTTCCATCTTTGGTCGGATCTCAGACGCGTGACGTATAAAAGCGTCTTTGAAAAAATCTCAACTTATTAAAACTTACGAATACGCAAACCGAAAGTAAAAGCATAGAGTGATAATTGAGAACGCGAGTAAAGTTTAGTTCCGAAGAATTGTGTGATGAATAGTGCATTGTGCGGGTGCACGGAGATGCGTCCGGGTTTGTGCCAGTAGCATTTAGCGAAAATTGCAGTGACAGCATGAAATGCATGAAACCATTATTCAGAGCAAAATCTGATAAGAGGAAAATTACAGTTTGTAACTTTTGTCCAGGTCTTCATTTAACGAAACTTCCCTGATGTTTTGCACAAAAATGCCTACAACATAGTAATAAACATAACATCTCAATTTAATCCATCTACAAAATCCAGAACCGAAACCAGATTGGTCACCATTCACCAAAGACGGAAGGGGAGCCAAACTGCACTTCTGGCAAAACACATGACCGAGAAGCATCTGATCTGCCGTCCACGCTTCAAGAAGAAACTCCGTATGGTATAAATGCGGCGGCTACAATCCTACCTTCCTCGTTCAGTATGTTATATGTTGATGCAGCGTTTCTCTGCAGCAAATCAAAATGAAGATTATGAGGATTGCTGCGATTGTTCAGTAGGTAAAGGGAATTCGTAGATTCCCCTTAGGACAAAAACTTCCGCAGTTACATGTTTTCTACGGAAGAATTGTTTATCACCCTGCTTGCAAATTGGAGCAGGAAACTTTCTACATAATACACTTCCAGAAGACCGAATTCTCACCGAGTCGAGAGCTTCTAGCTTCATGCCAGTTGACCGAATGAAGCGCCGGAGCTCAGGATCTACTTGTTGTATATACCTCCCACAGCCAAGAATCAAAATTTCTGCATTTCATTGAATAATTCAATGTATGAAGGATAGGAACATTTTTAAGCAGGTAAAATTGCTACAAGAACAAATAGCCTCCAGTCTTCAACAGAAAAAATAGCTACATAAATGAGATGATGCAGTTCTAGTTGGTTTTATGAAGGCAGTCATTTTCCTTACATAGAAGTCCTGTTCAACGTTTGGGCACCTTAGTTATAACTTGATACATACAAGTAAGCTAATCCTTATGGCTTTCCCTTGTTTAATCCAGGATGTTTGGGGATAGACAAAGACACCTTGCTAGTATCTCGCATAGATATTAGAACTTCTGTTATCTCTGTTATCATTCCAAGCCAGTTCTTCCTAAAAGTAGTTTTTACCACATGGTTCAGGAGGTAAATCACAAAAGTTAAATGTTCACCTGGTATGGGGCGCACAATTTGGAACATAGACAAGCTGCAGCATATAGATGATGATATGTCAGATACACGCAGAAATGACGACCACAAAAGATAATTACGCAAGAACCTTTTTTCTCCTTGATACAAAAACATTAAGATATGCTGCTAAAAATGCAAAAGTTTACATTGGCATAAAGGATAATTGCAATTTGCAACTCCTATCAACTCAATAGATGTGATTGACCATCCAGACACCATAAAAATTTTGATATCATGGACGGCAGAATAAAGGAACATGCATGACCCTCTCTACTTCACACTCCATTCACTACTAGCCTATCCCTCAAAGGTTTAGTATGAAACAATGTCTTCTAGTAGTACCTACAATACCAAAATTGCCCAGCTTTAACATACATCCCACGCTCCTGTCTCAAATACAAAAAATTTAACCACGAATTACAATGGCCCTGTTCGGTTTGGGTTTTGAGGGAGATTTTTAAGAGTAATGAGTGTAGAGAGATAGAGAAAATTTATTGGGGACCGTGCACTGGGGTTTTGAGACCCCCAAACGAACAAGCCCAATATTGCCCGTGAAGAGGGCCAATCATAACATACCTAATCCTGATTTAAAGATTTTTAACTCAATAAATAGAGAACAAGACACTGTATATTTATGTGATCCATCACTATAAGAGGTGTTCCCATATCCAAGGTTTCAGTTTATTCACAAAGATTTCATACCAAAACTTGGTGTCAGCCTGAGAAATGGTGCTAGAACCAGGTTGTCATTTAATTTCCATGTGAACGATTCATATGCTAGAAGAAACTATGCTCAACACCTATGCCTCGCATGTTTGTGGGAACTTAAAAGATGTGTATTGAATCCAGTATGTCCTCTGCTGCAACATAATCGAACATAGAAAAAAAACTGGACAATCCCAACTAACAAGTATGGAATATTTCCAAAGCACTAGCCTCTAAATCATTTACATCCAATGTTCAAAGTTCAGCAGACAAAATAGATGATCAAGAACAGGGATGCAATAACTGAGCAATCCTCACCAATCCAACAATTGGCGTAACTACACTATACATCAATCCTCACCAATCCAACAATTGGCGTAACTACACTTAGTAGCATGAAGCAGGAGAGGGGGCGGGGGAGTGGAGGCACCTGGAAGCTCCTAAGGTTGGGAGCGCCTAAGGAGTGTATATACACTATACATCAATACGTACATAAAATATCTTTAAATACTTAACCATTGAGGAAAACTCTTACTTCGTGAGAATTTTTCCCATCTTAAAGGGAAATTGTTGGAAGTTAGATATTTTTAATTTGCAAAAACTTCTTTATCTGATATAACTTTCATGTTCTTATTTCCACAATGGCAGAACTCCCTTAAAAGTAAGAGAATAACAGTCTCCCATCTTAGATAGGAGCGAGATGCTCCCTTCAAGCTCCCATTTTGGGAGCGCCGATTCGAGTCCCCATCTTGGGAGAGCACCCATCTTAGAAGAATCCTGCTACTAATCTTCAAATTCATGAAAACTAGTAATAGTGTATGCTCAAGCAACAAATAATAAGAGAAACACCAAAAGTACACATTTACCTATCTGCAGTGATCTCTGCGAATTTCTTGGGACTCCAAGAGGTTATCAAGTTTCCAACGCAAAGCACGCTACCTTCGTAGGCAACCCCGTTCACCGTAAACCCCTCATCGGTATACCTAACGAAAGATTGAAACAAATTCTAGGCGTAAGACACCTTATCATACCATCCAAAGAACTCCAATTGCAAATTTACGATAACCACTAGTCACATGAAGTTGGTAATTTGTTTACCCTTGGAAGCGTAGCTGGTCTTCGGGGACGTTGTCGATGAGGTTGATCTGGTCGTAGAGAGAGAAAGCGCGCCGCAGAGATGGCAACCGCTGTTGACTCGGTGGTGGCTTTGGGATCTCTTTTCTGAGGGCTCGCATTAGAGTCGGCAGTGTTTGCACTGCTCTCTGTCTCCCCGCCATTTCTGTTGATTTCTCCCTCTCTCTCCTCTCTCTGGAACGGAGAAGGAAAGGAAATGGGGGTGTATTTTGTTGTTAGCCCCTTCTGTTTCTTTTGTATTGTAGAAATTACCCCATGATGTTTGATATTTTAAGCTTTCTCCAACAGCCTATGGGATTGAACCGGGAAGCCGGCTATTCATCTTAACACGGATGGTTCGGATCAGATATAAGCACACACCAGGCGCACTGCCCTTTCCCTCATGAGCGAGCAAGACTATCTTGGTGAATCCCTTCACTCTCCAAAAAATGAGATAGATTCCACTTGACAGGCCTCCATCTGCTTTTTTTTTTTTTCTGCTTGAAGCTATTTCACGATTTGGATTCAACTGATTGTCCCCGTATTTTTCATTAAACTAACTCACTTATGCTGAATCCATTTCTTTTTCTAGGCCTGCCACTTTATCTTTTCTTTTTTAATGCGGTCTGATTTCTCATGTTACGGCTTAGTATTATGTCTTTCAATTATTCGTTTCATGTTAGTAAGTATTTAGACTCTTTGAAAATTTTCGTGAACCCAATAAGAACCCTTCCTATTCTATGCAAAACAAAAATTTACTTACCTTTTACTTACCTAATACTTATGCGACTAAATTCAAATTCAGTGCCATTGATAAGACCGCGCTTGGTAATTTCTTTACCATGGCTCCCTTCCCTCGTTTTTCTATTTTATTAGGTTACAAAAAACGTATTAAATCGAGGGATACAAGAATCTCCGCGAATTTAGATAATTGGGATAATGCCGAGGGGTGGGATGCCCAGGAAGACCCTAGGTGGGATGACTGTGGGTGGCATGCCGGTGATGACGGGCAGCTGACTGATTTCTAGGGTTTCCTAGCTCATATAAATGGGCGATCATAGCCTTCTAATCTCTTTTAGACTTTGCGCAACCCGCGCTTCTTTCCACTCCAGCTTAGACTCCTCTAGGAGCTTCAACTCCTGGAATTTGCTTTCCCTCTATGGCCATGACCTCGCTTCGAGTATGAATCTGAAGCCGGTTGGACTGTTTATCTGGTTCGATAGAGCAAGATGTATTCGATGCATAGGCTTTAGTCTCCTTTACAAAAGGAGCGGCTCTTAAAGGTTGTCCTTTCTTTCCGTTTGAGGTGTCACGCTCCTCGACCGAGCGAGCTGCTACTTTGATTCTTGATTCGCGAACCTGAAAAGTATACCTCTAAAGGTGGAGTCTTTCCGTTGAGTACTTTTACGATGGATGAATCATATACAGTATTGCTTCATCCATCGTAAAACTTCCTTTGCTCCTGCTCTCGAGTGAAGAGTCACCTGAGGAACACACTAGGATACCAGGCCTAAAGGAGGAGCGAGTTTTGGCTACGATATGGAATTTCATCAGAAAGAAGGTAACTAATCGCATACAAAACTGAACTGTTCATTGCTTGGATAAGATCCGAGCTCGTTGATTGCCGAGATGAGCAGTCGGATCGGTCGCTCTGCACCTCTCTACCCAGCATCTCCCATTCCCAATGGGATCCTAAGCAAATTGCATAGAAAAAGTGCAAATTGTTACTCAATCATAGGCCAAGTATCCCAAAGGTAGTAGATATTGTTAGCCCCAACGTTTTAGATTTTGATGATAACAAACATACGTCATTAGTCTTTTGGGCTTAATTGGAATAATATGTTTCTATTGAACTAATTATGCTATTACTCATTATTATAGGGACTTATAAGCAATTCCCTCGTATCTAAAGGTGTGCCCTACACAGGATATCTTTTTCCAGAATTTGGGTTTCTTCGTGCGAGAGGAAGAGTGAGGCGATGAAAACAAGAGAGGAGCTTCGAAGAAGAGAGAGGCGACCGAAATCAAAGGGTTCTTCGGCTCAATCAAAGATTCAATTGAAAGGATTCTCTTCTTCACAATTCCTATCTCCAATAGGCAAGTAAATTGAAGGAGAGAGATTAAGGAAAATCTCTCCCTAATTTCTAACGGCTGGAAATCAACTCGTATGGAAAGAAGAAGATTGATTGCTGTAAATATGAAGATGGAAAGATTGTGGCTGATTGTGTGCAACGGCTATGAGAAAGTCTCCAACGTTCAATTTGGGTTTTCCACGTTAAAAAGAAAAGCAGGAGCAAGGTCGGATTACTCCAACTATTGAAGAAAAATCCAGTGAGCTCTCTCTTGCAAATTTGTCTACTGATCATTCAATTCTAGGCTTACATCTTGAATATCTACACTAGTTTGAGTGTTGTTCTTTGAACCATATTGTAAAAGGGATTTCACACCCTTGTCTGAGATTGAATCCGTTTTTGTGAGTGGTTTTTGGTTAGAAAAATCATTTGGGATTTAGGTGTGACTAGCGCCGGAGTCTTAGCTAGTTGGGAGTGGATTCGGAGTAATCGCTCGTTGTAAGGTTCTCTAGCACCCGCGAAGCTAGAGATTTGTAACGACTATTGGAGATAGTGCAGCAATTCCTGAGTAGGACACTTGGGGAGTGGAGTAGGCCGTGAAGTTGCGGACCGAACCACTATAAAATCCTCGTGTTAATTTTCTCTATCCCTTACTCTTTTCCTTTCTGTTCTTGCATTTCTATATTGCATAACTAAATTGATAAATCACTGAAAACAGACTTGGAGTAGAATAGTTGCAAAATTGGTTGATTAGCCTATTTATTTAAGCTCTAAAAATCTGTTACTTAGTTCTCTGTTTCTGTTGTGTTTTGGGTGTTTTAGATATTGAGTTTGCTCCATCTACTTAGATTATAGTATTGCTGACTGGTTTGAGTCGACTCAAATATTGTGCTGCAGCGTTGATTTGTTTATATCTTGCGTTTAGTTTTTTAATTTGTTAAAAGTTAGTGTGAAATCTGGGAAAACAGGTCAATGGAGAAATTCCAAAAATGATAACACACATCTAGGACCAGCACTGCAAAGTTTAAACTGGAATGCTGCACAATTCTTCACCACTTCAAGGGTGCGTTTTCACTAAATTTGTAGAAATCCATGAAAACATGAGCTTAGTGCATTTAGTTTAGTGGAAACACCCCCTAAGTGTAATGAAGTGAATGAGCCGGCACCTCGTCACGGCTCGAACCAAATTCTTTACCCTTGAGCAAAACATGACATCATCCACTTACATCACATTTGTGATGTCACAACATTTCATTATTGTTAGTCTTTATTTGCTCTGTAATGTGAACGTATGCAAAAAAGTACTAGTAGTATGTACGCAATCGATACGAAGAGATATAAATTATTAGTCTTTGCTATTTCTCATTCAATAATTGTCCTTTATTGTCTGAAAAATGGATGGCCCTTTATGGCTGTATACTCCTTTTTTCTTTTTCTGTTTTTGATTCCTTCTTGTTGGGGCCGGAGACTTTGACTCCAACCCAAGTGGAGGGGAGTGGCTGTAGTAAAATGAATCCACTATAGATAGAGTCATGTATTTCTCCTTCTCTAGTAAATTAAATGAATCCAATCCACCATAGATAGACTTCTGCATTTCTCCTTTCTACTACACCTCTGTCCTTGAACTCAATGGCATCCTCTTTATCTCTTTCCACCGAACAAGTTCATCCACCACAACAGCCAGGGCTTTCTAATTTCCTTCCCAAACCCAGTTCCTCATCTAGTTTCACACCACTTGATCTTACATGTCTTGAATTCCTTTCTTGCCTTCAGACAGACCAGATCATGCCAATCCACAAGATCAACGACGTGGTAATCCCAACTCTGATTCATTACCTGTCCAAATGCAATACCCGTCCTTGTTCGTCCGAGGGTGGTGATCCCTCTCCGCTTCAGGAGACGTATGATAAAATTGACGGAGATCTTTCCGACATCAAAAAAACCCTTGAAAGACTCAAAGAATGGGAAGACCGCCTCAACACTCTTACCAAAAAGTTGATGCTCTACGATTGGGAAGCTCTCTGCAGTGAAGAAACAAACGCTGTTGAGGAAATTCCTAAAGTCCATGAGATGGTATCGGGATTGAAATCCCATATTTCTCTGCCTCTTGAAACCTCTTTAGCTCCTAAATCTTCCGACATTTCCCACCTTCCGATACCCAAAAATGCAGCCTCGATTCTAAAATGCAGTGAAAATTTCCCTGAAGCGTTTAAAGAACGTTATGATGCCCTCAAATCCCAACAGCAACAGAGCTTGTTGTATTTCTCATTTTTCCCCGAAAATTCTCTGATCAGAAAAAAGGTCCCCACTTACTTGTGGATGGGAGAGGAATTCCTCCAATCCACTGCTACAGGAGATTGGGAGGAGATTGCAGATCCGTTGTTTGAAGAGCTAATTGCCATGGGATTCGTTGAGCCCTTCGAAGAAAAGGTCAAAGGAGACTTCAATGTATGCTCGATAAAGCCAGATACTCGATCTGCTTTGCTCAAAATAGCACATGCTAGGGGCTTCTTCGATTCAGAAGGCAACCCCACTGCCAGTTCTCGCAGAGCATGGTTGGAGAAAACCAAAGAAGGGTCATTACAACATCTATCCAAGTTCTCAAATCACGACAAGCTCCTGACTTTATTCAATATCAACGAGAATTGCCTCGACTTCCCGAGCTGGTGGTTATCAAAGACGAAGGACATCGCAGTGATTCATCTGGGAAATTGGAGCAGTAGTTCCACAGACAACTACATTGAAGTAGAGCACCCAGATTTCTTAAAATATTTGCACGATGTGAAACTCCTGAGGTGTTTGAGCCTCAATGGAATATGTGGAATCACACAGCTTCCAGATTCCATTTCCAAATTAGACCATCTCAACATATTGGACCTGAAATCTTGCCGGGATTTGGAGAAGTTGCCCAAGGAGATAGGTATGCTCAGAAAGCTAACGCACTTGGACGTGTCCGGCTGTTACCTACTGGACGAAATGCCCAAGGGACTTGCTTTGCTTTCGGAGCTCCGAGTTCTCAAGGGATTCATTGTTGGTCGATCAAGGAAGGGCACTAAGCAGTGCACTCTTGGTGATTTGGTGAAGTTGGAGAAGTTGAGGAAACTCAGCCTCTATGCCGACAAAGAGACCACTGGAGAAAATGGAGAGCTGAACTGCTTATCAGAGTTTCGATCCTTGCGAATATTAGCAATATCGTGGATTGCACCATTTCCTGATCCCCAATCAGAGCCAATCAAGAAGCTCAACGGCATGAGTGTGGCGTCCCCATCGCTTCCTGCTAGCTTAGAGAAATTAGACTTGAGGTGTTGGCCTTTGTCGTCGATGCCCAGTTGGATAAAGCCAAGTGAACTCAACAGCTTGAAGAAACTCTACATCAGGGGAGGAAAGCTTTCGCGTATGCAAATTATACAAGCAGAGGTGTCTAAGTCACCACCATGGATGGTCAAGATTTTACGTCTCAAGTTCTTGAGAGAACTGATGATGGATTGGGAAGAAGTGGGTACATTATTTCCAAGCTTGGTGTACTTGGAGAAAGTGGATTGCCCTCAGCTCTCGTCCTTTGGCTTTGAGGGAGTGCGGAGATTCTAAACATAAGGAGAATAAGGAATCATGCATGTTGTTGCAGCTTAATTTGTTCATGCATGTCAATCCTGTACGTAAAGCATGTTTAGTTAATCAGTTTGTTATGTTAGTAAAGACAATTATCAATTTGTTAGAACCATGGTTAGGAGTTAAGTCGGTTTTCAGGTGAATATATAAACTCTGCCATCTGTATCGGTTGGAATTAATGAATTGAATCTCTTCTGCATTTTGTATATACGGTACTCAGAGCAACTGACGAGAGTATCTCGATCCCGAGCTTCAAATCTCCGAATTGAGCCTTTTTAAACTACTTATTTGTCAAACGAATGTTGTTGAATGTTTTGATTTGTCCCACATCGCTTATCTAAGTCATCCAAGCTTGGTTAATATATTTTAGAGGCTACTCCACCTATTGCCAATTGGTTTTAGGTTGGAACACTCCAATAAATCTAACATTGAAGTTGGGTTTTTGTCCGGAGATACACCTTAAAGCTTCAAGTCGCGCCATGGTAATGCGGCTTATGTTTTACTTGTATAGCTGAAGTCGTGGTCACAAACATGAAGTCGTGTTTCCGTAACGCGAATAAAAAGAACGACTAGCTTTCGACTTTCCTTGTCTCCGAAACATATTATTTTCCTTGATGCCGGGGTTCTGAAATATATATGACTTGACATGTTGTGTTCTTGTGAAAGTGTGTGATATCAATTAATGCTATTACTTGGGCAACAATGCTCGAAGCCCTCACTTGATGCTTAAAATATATATAAAAAAATTCGTCCAACACCGTCACCTTTGTTTCTTGCGGGATAATATATATTGATAATTAACAATACTACTTGTGTTACAAGAACCGGATGTGTTTTTTAACACTTAATCTCTTCATCTTGTTATTAATGAATTTCTTACTCTTAAAAAAAAAGAAGTGCATATTGTGGGCACACGCCCCAAAAATCCCGTTTTCAAGTATAAAATTCCGGGTGCGCCCTTGTCTCGCGGAAAGCACAGCGAAGTGCTTTGCAGATCAGAGAGTCGCCACTCGGGTTTTGCGGTTTGTACCCAAGAAACCGTCCTTTTGAAAACGTTTTGGATCACGTTTGTTTGATTTTGAAAAAGGCTTTTGTAGACTAGTCCGTCGTCACCTTTGAATCTGAGGTTCGGGAGCCAGATTACGAGAAGGGAAGGGTTTTATGGCACCCCCCTCGCCCAGTCCGAAGACCGGTCTCTACTCGGGCGTTTTATGAAACATTTGCATTTCTCTCTTTATTTGATCATTCTTTTAACCAGTTAGGGCGGGGAAACAGTTAATAGGGATTAAAACTGTAAACACATTTGCATTTATGTACAAAGATGTGACAAAATGTTTATGGACGATGAATGTTTGATCTAGCAAATATAATAGGTTGAGAACAAGCTTTTGTGGATGTTTTGGACGAGCTAGCACACACCGACTGTACAATGGCACATACAGGAACAAGCCTGCATGCACTGGACGAACCACTGCATGCAGTCAATACCTGCGTGCGCCACCCAATACTGGCGTGCGCCGGTTAATCCAATACCACAGCTTCTGTTCTCAACCCTCTGGGCTCTGGAAAGGACCAGTGCACACCCAGGACAAACCACGCAGTTCATAAAGGTTATTAAACTATTACAGACAGATAAATGGGCTCAAAAGCCTCCAAATAGCAGAAAACCCCTTAAACAGTGAGGGGGAGGATGATCAAAGGCCTGGATGTAAGATCCATGCAAGGGCCAAGCCACTGGAAGATAAATAACTAGCGCACGCCACTAATAAAGGAGCGTACGCCAATTAGTTCTTGGTTCCAGTACTTTGGCTTTGCACATTCTGGGCTCTGGAATAGGACCAGAGGGACCCAGAAGGCCAAACTAAGCAGTAAATATAGATGGAAGGGAAAGCAGTAGTAAATACAGAAAGCAATAGACTGGTTTTAGCATGCAACAAGGTGATCAAAATTAGAGGAAAGCAAGAAAACAATGATCAATGGTCCCCACACCAGCTTTGCACATGCCACCATTACTGGCGCACGGCACTCATGACTGGCGTGCGCCATTCATCACTGGGAACGGTTTTGAAACCTTGCCAGCATTAGGGCCAGGACTGGTATAGATTACCAGTCTTGACCCTGCCAGCCCCCCTCAGGGGTCAGAACAGAGAGCAGGAGCAAGAGGTATTATACCTTTGCTTGTGAGTTTTGAGAGAGAGCTTGAGCCTTGAGCTTGAAAGAGGGTGATGGAGGATGAATGTGGAAATGGTTATGGACTGTGGAAGATGTGTTCTTCACTTACTCTTTCTATGAGGAAGAAAGGAAGCAAAGAACAATGAATGAGAAGAAGACAAAGGATGGCTTGGCTTTTATGAAGCTACCCCTTTCTTAATGGTGCTAACCCTTTGCAAATGAATACAAAGGGGGTATTTATGGAGGAGAGAAACTGAGATCAGCCTGCCCTTAGGGGCTGTTTGGATGGCCACCACATTGGAGGAAGCTCCCATGCATTAAATGCATGGGACTTGGCTTGATGGAAGAGAAAGGAACAGTTCTGGCCGGAGTAATGATCAGGGGGCTGCCAGCTGACGTCAGGCGGCTGAAAAGGTTCCCGCCCAGCTGGCTGAAAAGGTTGATTTGACTGGTGCTGACTGGCGTGCGCCACTTGTTGAGTGGCGTGCGCCAGAGAGTGGTAGTGACTGACACGTGGCAGTGGTTCCTGCGCACGCTAGTCCACCATCAGCGTACTCCAGCAGGGTTTTGTTGAGGCCATTTGGTTCTGGCTTGAGGGTTCGACAAGGGTTTGAAATGGGTTTGGACAAGGTTCGGGACGCTCAAAGCTCAAACTCATTCACAAACTCGGTATGTTCTCGACCTTAATCATCATTGGGGAATCAAAAGACCGTAAATAAGCTATTCTGGGAAAGTCCAAAATAGGGTGTCTACAGTAGCCCCCCTTTGACGGCACTTGGAGCACCATTGTTTTGGTACAAGTAACGTCAAAGGTTTCTAGACACCCTCTCAAGAATATCCAGAAGAAATAGAAAATGCGGACATGTATTTAAATGTACCGTCCATTGAGAGATTGAAGACGGGCGGACCATCTGAAGGTCGTTGGAAAAGAGCTTGAACTCTGTTGGAAGATAGGGATGGGTGGACCATCATTGAATGGTGAGGCAGACTCTCCTGGGGAATAATCAGCTGCGGATAAATCATTGCCGTTGGGAATCAACCTTCTTCGGCATAAGTAACTCCAACAATCACGGGTAGGTCGCGTCGGGTAGGTTAAATTCCATCTGTTGGGAATCAGAGCCAATCTCCTTATCATGGACCATCCGAGACAGAGCAATATGACTGCTGGAAGATGCGCTAATGGTTGAATCGGAAGTTGGACGGACAGGCCGTCATTGGTTTTGAAGTTGGACGGACAGACCGTCGTTGATTTGGGGTTGGACGGACAGACCATCGTTGATTTGGGGTTGGACGGACAGACCGTCGTTGATTTGAAAGTTGGACGGACAGACCGTCGTTGATTTGAAGTTGGACGGACGGACCGTCGTTGATTTGAGGTTTGGACGGACAGACCGCCGTTGATTTGAGGTTGGACGGACAGATCGCTGTTGATTTGAAGTTGGACGGACAGACCGTCGTTGGTTTGAAGTTGGACGGACAGACCGTCGTTGATTTGAAAGTTGGACGGACAGACCGTCGTTGATTTGAAGTTGGACGGACGGACCGCTGTTGATTTGAGGTTGGACGGACAGACCGCTGTTGATTTGAAATTGGACGGACGGACCGATGTTGATTTGAGGTTGGACGGACAGACCGTCGTTGATTTGAAGTTGGACGGACAGACCGTCGTTGATTTGAAAGTTGGATGAACAGACCGTCGTTGACTTGAAGGTTGGACGGACATACCGCCGTTGAATTGGACAGGACGGGCTGTCATTGCTGGGGATCGAACTATCTTTGGCACAAAGAATTCCAACAATCGCGGGTAGGTCGCGTCAGGTAGGTTAAATTCCATCTGTTGGGAATCAGAGCCAATCTCCTTATCAAGGACCATCCGAGGCAGGGCAATAAGACTATTGGGAAGATGCGCTACTTGTAGACCGATGTGGACTAGGATAGGCGAACGGTGTTGTAGACTGATTGGACGGGCAGACCGTCGTCGTGGATCAATCGGACGATATTCTGATCGTCGTTGAGGGGGTGAACGCGGGCAATATTCTGATCGCCGTTGCTCGGGGTGAACGCGGGCAATATTCTGATCGCCGTTGATCGGGGTGAACGCGGGCAATATTCTGATCGCCGTTGCTCGGGGTGAACGCGGGCAATATTCTGATTGCCGTTGATCGGGGTGATGACATGACTGATCATCGTTGATGGGGGTGAACGCGGGCAATATTCTGATCGCCGTTGATCGGGGTGAACGCGGGCAATATTCTGATTGCCGTTGATCGGGTGAACGCGGGCAATATTCTGATCGCTGTTGGTCGGGGTGAACGCGGGCAATATTCTGATTGCCGTTGATCGGGTGAACGCGGGCAATATTCTGATCGCCGTTGGTCGGGGTGAACGCGGGCAATATTCTGATCGCCGTTGATCGGGGTGAACGCGGGCAATATTCTGATCGCCGTTGCTCGGGGTGAACGCGGGCAATATTCTGATTGCTGTTGATCGGGGTGATGACATGACTGATCATCGTTGATGGGGGTGAACGCGGGCAATATTCTGATCGCCGTTGATCGGGGTGAACGCGGGCAATATTCTGATTGCCGTTGATCGGGTGAACGCGGGCAATATTCTGATCGCCGTTGGTCGGGGTGAACGCGGGCAATATTCTGATTGCCGTTGATCGGGTGAACGCGGGCAATATTCTGATCGCCGTTGGTCGGGGTGAACGCGGGCAATATTCTGATCGCCGTTGGTCGGGGTGAACGCGGGCAATATTCTGATCGCCGTTGGTCGGGGTGAGCGCGGGCAATATTCTGATCGCCGTTGATCGGGGTGAACGCGGGCAATATTCTGATCGCCGTTGGTCGGGGTGAACGCGGGCAATATTCTGATCGCCGTTGATCGGGGTGATGATATGACTGATCATCGTTGAGAGGAGTGAACGCGGGCAATATTCTGATCGCCGTTGATCGGGGTGAACGCAGGCAATAGTCTGATCGCCGTTGGTCGGGGTGAACGCGGGCAATATTCTGATCGCCGTTGGTCGGGGTGAACGCGGGCAATATTCTGATCGCCGTTGGTCGGGGTGAATGCGGGCAATATTCTGATCGCCGTTGATCGGGGTGATGACGTGACTGATCATCGTTGAGAGGGACGACATGGCTGATCGTCGGTGATGACATGGTTGATCATCGTTGAGAGGGACGACATGGCTGATCGTCGGTGATGACATGGCTGATCATCGTGAGAGGGACGACATGGCTGATCGTCGGTGATGACATGGCTGATCATCGGTGATGACATGGTTGATCATCGTTGAGTGGACGACATGGTTGATCGTCAGTGATGACATGGCTGATCATCGGTGATGACATGGCTGATCATCGTTGAGTGGACGACATGGCTGATCGTCGGTGATGACGTGGCTGATCATCGTTGAGAGGACGACATGGCTGATCGTCGGTGATGACATGGCTGATCATCGTTGAGAGGACGACATGGCTGATCGTCGGTGATGACACGGCTGATCATCGTTGAGAGGACGACATGGCTGATCGTCGGTGATGACACGGCTGATCATCATTGAATTTGAACAGGACTGGCTGTTGTCGAGGATAAAGCTAACCATGGCATGGATAGTTCCAACAATCACGGGTAGGTCGCGTCAGGTAGGTTAAATTCCAACTGTTGGGAATCAGAGCCAATCTCCTTATCAAGGACCATCCGAGTCAGAGCAATAAGACTGCTGGAAGATGCGCTAAAGATCGAATCGGAAGTTGGACGGACAGATCGTCGTTGATTTGAATTTGGATGGATAGATCGTCGTTGATTTGAAATAGGACGGATAGATCGTCGTTGATTTGAAAATGGGACGGATAGATCGTCGTTGATTTGAAAATAGGACGGATGGATCGTCGTTGATTTGAAATAGGACGGATAGATCGTCGTTGATTTGAAAATAGGACGGATAGATCGTCGTTGATTTGAAATAGGACGGATAGATCGTCGTTGATTTGAAATAGGACGGATAGATCGTCGTTGATTTGAAAATGGGACGGATAGATCGTCGTTGATTTGAAGTTAGACGGATAGATCGTCGTTGATTTGAAATTGGACGGATAGATCGTCGTTGATTTGAAATTAGATGGGCTCTGCTTGGGGAAATAGCGAACCGGGATAGAAGCGTGGATTAGGGCAACATGGGCTGCCTGTTGGGAATAGGCCTCAACGCTGATTTGATTTGGTTTTGCCAATGCCACAACACTGACGATAGAAACGCCTCAACGCTGGTTTGATTTGATTTGATTTGATTTGAAAGCCTCCACGTGCTTTGGATTGATTTTGATTTGATGCACTTTCCTGCTTTTGACATTTGATATACAATATGCAACGATAACGTATGCTAAACACATATGTACAAATTGAAAATGTAAGGGCAGACTAGGGCGGCTTCTAGAAAACGGGACGACACAAACGACGACCAGGACAATTTTGATGATTGAAGGCTATCACTGAGCCACACTTTTGCTTTACTGCTTTGATTTGAGCTGCGGGCCTGCATGCCCAAGTAGATAACTTTTGAGCGGGTCAGAGGTTTGCTGCTTTGATTTGCTATTGCATTGGGCCAATGTATCCCTCTGTACTTGACGATTTGCTGCTTGCTTGGACCATGGACGCCGTAGTGGCGCTGTAAAAGTTGCATTATTCTCGGTTCATTGGAGATAGATAGAGTATAAACCAATCGCTAATATCCAACTCGCATTGACGAGCGAATCGAGTTGACACACAGACATACGCGCACGTATAGACTGCCTAGCTCGGAAGAATGAGGAATAAGAGTCCTAGGATACAATGCAGACTCTCCGACACATGGGCAATAATGAAATTTTGGACATTAACAGGCCAAAATTCAAAATATCCCTAGATAGGTGAAACTGACACTCACACACAGTCAAATACGTACAAAGACCTGTGTGAAAAAATGAAACAGAGAAGAAAGCCTCAGAATGGGCAATAGACCGAAAAATAGAAAAAAAAATGTCACAAAGATGGACAAAAGACGCAAAGGGATGACTCATATAGGCCCGGACTGAAACCGACACCCCCGCACAGTCACATTAGGCACATATGACCTGCACGGCCTAGACAACTTGGCAAGAGCCCTTAAAACCAATTTCGAGGCACCGAAACCTTGGTTTTAACTTGAAATTCCCCTCGGGGGTTCGAAATCTTTGTTAGGCGTGATGGCTGCCAAACGCTGTATGCTGCGGGAATTGAAGAAGTGCGCGCAGGTTTGAGACCAACGCGTGTCACTTTGAGCAGACATGTGTGAGTCTCAAACTAGCGCGCGCGACTGAAAAGCTGCTGCCGCTGCTTAAACTAGACTTTGCTGAACTTAGAATAAACTGTGAGCCCGTTGGGGTCTCGTAAGCATTTCGTTCTGCTTTTGATGCTTATATTTATTTTATTATTATTATTATTTTTTTTTAGGGCTTTTGCTCAGCTTTGAAATTGAAGTAGTAGTTTGAAATAAGATTGAAAGATGAAAGGATTTCCCCTTCTGTTTCTGATGAAGCTTGTTCTGTTCTTGACCCTTCTCGACCCTTGATGTGTACCAAAACGTCAACCATGGATCCAATTGATAGAATATGACCGAGTCTCGAAGAGAGACTGCCTACGTATCCCATTCTGGGGAATCAGGTCAAAACGCAGTTCAGGCTAAGGTTCACTCGTGTGTTTTACCTCTCCTTTTACGCTCTAACTTTTGCCTAGTGCCGCCTTCTCAGGTTTTCGGCCTAGCGAGCTTTCGACTTTTGCCTATTTATTTTTGCCTAGACCGCCTCCTTAGGTTTTCGGTCTAGCAGGCTGCTCTAACTTTTGCTTGGCACCGCCCACCCTTGTGGTTTTCGGCCCAACGAGCTTCTCTCAGGGAAAAGTGACTCTTGAATTGATCCAGGTTGACTAGAGTGTTGAATTTGTTGTCGTCGAGATCGATGATCTTTGGCTGCAGCCCCAGATAAGATGGCTTTTGATAATGCAGGGTCCTGACCGCTTCAGTTGAAAATGCCTCGCTCCAGGCCACTTTTGCGCCTTTTTAATGTGCGCTTGATGGAATGCTGCTAACGTTGTCTTGGACACAGTGCAAGGCCTGGAGCCTTCTGAGTTTCTGTTTTCTGGCTTGACATCCGTTAGCAGGGGTTTTGAAGTTTCTTTATCGCACGATCAACGCCAAGCGCGTCTTTGTGAGACCATGCCCAAACGTCGATGAATTCTTTGACCCTGTCTGATCAGGTGCAATGTTCCTTTGGGGACAGCGTTGAGCCAATTTTGAGTCATCTGGGGGTCTACCTCATCTTTCAAGTTTATTGAAACTACTTCTTCTTTTAAATAGGCTGAGCACGCCTTTCGTCTTCCCTTTCGGCGAGGGAACACATTTCCTTGGGGATGACCCCATCGAAATCTATCCCTTCGTCGTCAGGGTCGACACAGTTTATTCAAAAGCCAGCAAAGTACTTAGAAGCAAGATAGTGCATATCATAAAGAAAGCCCAACGGGGTTGCCAAGTATAGCAAAAGACTCGAATTGAGAATAGAAGCTATGACATGGAGGGCCAAGAGGCACGAACTCCGACTCAGAGCTAGACTAAGACGACTTGACAGACACTGTGTCAGACTCAGACTCAAAAGTGTGCAATGCAAGCTAAACGCGATTTGAAAGTGCAACTTTTATTGTTACCCTTGGCTTCCTCACAGAGAGGTGGGATCTAGAGGACGTCAGGCCCAAGCAACAGCACTTCAGCTTCCTCATCTTCTTTGACTAAACCCACTTGGGAGAACAGCAACTCCAAATGCCCTTGAGTGAAGGACCTCAGACTGTCAGTCTATTCCCTTGCTTGATCGATCCGATTCTCAACCAGTGCTTTCCAGTTTTCAGCCCCATCTTCTATTCCGCACCCTGCAGCCTCGGATTCAGAAGGGATAACCACAGTTGGTTTGGGTTGAGTTTCTGGGACAATGCAGAGGGTTGGGTTGAGTATGGTGGAGTTTGGGTTGATTTGAGTGGAGGTGGGGTTGATTTGAGTGGAGGTGATAGATATCTGACCAACCAGAGGGTCAGACTTGAGTTGAAGCAATGAGTTGGGAATGCCGTCAGGTTTTGATGGGAGTGGGACTGGAATGATGCCATTATCGATGAGATCTTGAACGGCATGTCGGAGGCGATAACAAGCACTGGTGGGATGGCCAGGCATTTGATGGTAGGTGCAGAAGTGATTAGGGTTGTGGCTAGCAGGGAGAACCTTGGGCAGTGGAGTTGGGGTTAGAGGCCTGATGGAACCGGCATCGAGAAGCTTCTCGTAAACTGAGGCCAGAGGTGCAGATAAGCATGAGAAGGTCCTTGGCTGGCTCCGGCGACGGGATTGAGGGTTCAAAGTGGAACCTCTGCTTGCTTTGCACAACACTGCGCCTTCAACATGGTGCATTCTTCTGCCTTTGGGGGTGACTTTGAACAGGGATTCAACATCCTCTTTTGGGTGAACTCTAACCTCATGGAACTCGGCCAGACTTTTGAACATGTCTCTTGAGCACGGCTTGATTCCGACCGCCGGAGTGTGGCAGGCCTGAGGAGGTTCTTTGGCTCCAGCATTAGCAGCGTTTAGCGCCAAATTCGATTTTGACAGGGTAGAGGTAGAAAGGTCAACCAGCCCCTGGATGATAATCATTTGTTTGTCCAGCTTCTGGCTCATTTCTTCCACAACCCTCTTTATCTCAGCCAGCTCTGTTTGTGCCGCCATTTTGGATTGATGATCGAGGAAGGTGATACGGCTTTGGAAGTACTAGTGAAATAGCCCCGGTAGACACTCCCAAGCAGGTTTGGCTCTTCTTTTCGGTACTTTCCTCGACGGTGCCACGCCCAAAGCTAGATAGTAAAGCAATCGAAGGCTTAGGAAATGTCCCTGCAATAGTTTTATTTTGAAAGGAAAATGAAACAACGGAAAATGCCTGTAAGAGCGTCGTCGGTGTCCTCCTAGACTCTAGAACTAGCAGACAAAACCGTTTTATGACAGCCGGACGCTGCCCAGGTCCTCAGATTTCTTTTCGGCGATGTACCTTGACGGGATCGATTAACACTAAGAGATGTCAAAACAACCAAGTCTTTGACTATTCCGCTTTCGAAGTTTCAATGTTGGAATGGAACAACTTGGTGTTGACGACATGATACCGTAACCAAGGGGGGGCATAAGCAGCACTGTGCCGGAGCCTCGAATGGTGTAAGTGTCTAGCACTTTTAACCTGGGCGGTATGAGTATCATGGCATGACTCCCGTTGTTCCTAGTTTTTCTGTTTGAAACCTCGATTGGATTTTAGACAAGGACTTAGAAAGTCTTGATTTCCCAAAGTCTCGTTGACCCAAGGATTTGGAAAGTTGATAACGTGCACCATCACGATGCACGACTCGTCATCGGTCCAAGCAGCGCCCTAGCAGGCATAAAACGGGTTTGAAAGAGAGACAACCCTAAAAGCCGCCCTAGCATGCTCCTACGCAGAACGGTATGGATGTATGTACAGGCATGCGATATGGAAAGCAGTAACACATAGACAGTTTATGGAGGCTAGATGCAAGTAATCCTACCCTGTGGGTTCCTGTCTTAGTTTTGAAAGGTTCTATTGCTTTGTACGCATGGCGAGACTGGTTTTGGCTTAGAGGGGTTCCTCAGACTAGAGATGTTTTATACCTCCCATCGCAATGCGTGCAGCAAAGCAATGGTCGAACGGTAATACGTCTCATCATCGTCCAAGGTTGTTGGGCATTCGAGGACCCCGGGCTCCAGTAAACTGTGCCGGTTACCCAAAACGCCTCAACGGGGCTGATAGACCACCGATGCAAATGAACGTGTGCCGAAAGAATGATCGAGAGAGAGAAACGAAATGCTTTTCAATACGCCTTTTGAAGCTTGGCTCACTTCATTAATCGACACTTTGGAGAAAACTACATAAGCGAACAATAGTAAAAGCCCCAGATTGGAATGGCCGGATGTAGAATCCTGTTATGATACCATTCCGCTCTTCAGTAGCGCGGAGCGTACTGTTTTGCCAGACTTTTGAAAAACTGTTCATTCATGTATTAATTTCCAAATGTAGATTAATGTAATGTCCCCAGCAGAGTCGCCACTGTGGGCACACGCCCCAAAAATCCCGTTTTCAAGTATAAAATTCCGGGTGCGCCCTTGTCTCGCGGAAAGCGCAGCGAAGTGCTTTGCAGATCAGAGAGTCGCCACTCGGATTTTGCGGTTTGTACCCAAGAAACCGTCCTTTTGAAAACGTTTTGGATCACGTTTGTTTGATTTTGAAAAAGGCTTTTGTAGACTAGTCCGTCGTCACCTTTGAATCTGAGGTTCGGGAGCCAGATTACGAGAAGGGAAGGGTTTTATGGCACCCCCCTCGCCCAGTCCGAAGACCGGTCTCTACTCGGGCGTTTTATGAAACATTTGCATTTCTCTCTTTATTTGATCATTCTTTTAACCAGTTAGGGCGGGGAAACAGTTAATAGGGATTAAAACTGTAAACACATTTGCATTTATGTACAAAGATGTGACAAAATGTTTATGGACGATGAATGTTTGATCTAGCAAATATAATAGGTTGAGAACAAGCTTTTGTGGATGTTTTGGACGAGCTAGCACACACCGACTGTACAATGGCACATACAGGAACAAGCCTGCATGCACTGGACGAACCACTGCATGCAGTCAATACCTGCGTGCGCCACCCAATACTGGCGTGCGCCGGTTAATCCAATACCACAGCTTCTGTTCTCAACCCTCTGGGCTCTGGAAAGGACCAGTGCACACCCAGGACAAACCACGCAGTTCATAAAGGTTATTAAACTATTACAGACAGATAAATGGGCTCAAAAGCCTCCAAATAGCAGAAAACCCCTTAAACAGTGAGGGGGAGGATGATCAAAGGCCTGGATGTAAGATCCATGCAAGGGCCAAGCCACTGGAAGATAAATAACTAGCGCACGCCACTAATAAAGGAGCGTACGCCAATTAGTTCTTGGTTCCAGTACTTTGGCTTTGCACATTCTGGGCTCTGGAATAGGACCAGAGGGACCCAGAAGGCCAAACTAAGCAGTAAATATAGATGGAAGGGAAAGCAGTAGTAAATACAGAAAGCAATAGACTGGTTTTAGCATGCAACAAGGTGATCAAAATTAGAGGAAAGCAAGAAAACAATGATCAATGGTCCCCACACCAGCTTTGCACATGCCACCATTACTGGCGCACGGCACTCATGACTGGCGTGCGCCATTCATCACTGGGAACGGTTTTGAAACCTTGCCAGCATTAGGGCCAGGACTGGTATAGATTACCAGTCTTGACCCTGCCAGCCCCCCTCAGGGGTCAGAACAGAGAGCAGGAGCAAGAGGTATTATACCTTTGCTTGTGAGTTTTGAGAGAGAGCTTGAGCCTTGAGCTTGAAAGAGGGTGATGGAGGATGAATGTGGAAATGGTTATGGACTGTGGAAGATGTGTTCTTCACTTACTCTTTCTATGAGGAAGAAAGGAAGCAAAGAACAATGAATGAGAAGAAGACAAAGGATGGCTTGGCTTTTATGAAGCTACCCCTTTCTTAATGGTGCTAACCCTTTGCAAATGAATACAAATGGGGTATTTATGGAGGAGAGAAACTGAGATCAGCCTGCCCTTAGGGGCTGTTTGGATGGCCACCACATTGGAGGAAGCTCCCATGCATTAAATGCATGGGACTTGGCTTGATGGAAGAGAAAGGAACAGTTCTGGCCGGAGTAATGATCAGGGGGCTGCCAGCTGACGTCAGGCGGCTGAAAAGGTTCCCGCCCAGCTGGCTGAAAAGGTTGATTTGACTGGTGCTGACTGGCGTGCGCCACTTGTTGAGTGGCGTGCGCCAGAGAGTGGTAGTGACTGACACGTGGCAGTGGTTCCTGCGCACGCTAGTCCACCATCAGCGTACTCCAGCAGGGTTTTGTTGAGGCCATTTGGTTCTGGCTTGAGGGTTCGACAAGGGTTTGAAATGGGTTTGGACAAGGTTCGGGACGCTCAAAGCTCAAACTCATTCACAAACTCGGTATGTTCTCGACCTTAATCATCATTGGGGAATCAAAAGACCGTAAATAAGCTATTCTGGGAAAGTCCAAAATAGGGTGTCTACACATATATATCCAATAAGCTTGACAAATAAGGTAAGAGAGAGAGAGAGTATTAATTATCATAACCAACCATACAGAGAGAGAGAGAGTATTAATTATCATAACCATACTTTGAGCAAGACATCGATTTTAGGCCAACTGAAGTGGACCTAGAAAAAGCGCATTCGTTTGTTATACCAGTCACATTGAAGTCGTGTCACCAAAGCACGAATTTAAGCTTAAAGGCGTGCCCCGAAAACATGACTTCGATCAATTATAGTAACACTTGTTTGAGAAATATATATTTTTTTGATCGCATAAACATTATTTCGTATTGCTCATTTAAGCCGCCCAAATTTTGCTAATATAATCTAAACCTACTTTACACATGGCCCATTAGATTTAGGTTGGACCCCTCCAAACTAATTAACATGATATCAGACTTAGGTCTTGAGTGGTCTTACTTCAGCCACTTGATTTCAGGTTGGAACCTTCTAGACAAAACTAATTAAAATGGTATAAGAGCTAGATGTTGAGTGGTCTCATCACATGTGGTACTTGATCGAGTCTTCGTCTGAGTCAATTCCCTCACCTCCTCAATTCATACCTCAACGTACCACCAGGTTGTACATGTGTGTGTGAGAGAGAGAATTAAAATTTATCATTGAATCCCTTACGTAAGCCACCCAAACATGATTAATTTGATTCGGCTAAAAGATACTTCACCTACGGATCTATAGATAGCCAATTAAAAAAAAAGTCCACATCATAAGTTTACTTCTTTTTCACTCTCAATTATTTACTCGATCGGAAGCGTACGTTAATTACTAGTGCATGACACTTTTGGTGATGACCACACTTTTGGCCTTTAGTCTTTCTATGTGTCGACATTGGATAATCAAAGATGATGATCAACCTCTTTTAAAGTCTAATTATAATTTTTTTTTAAATAAAATTAACACTTCCGGCAGTGAAAAGAAGTTTTCTAATTCATGTGTTTTCATTCGAAATTATAGTACTTTTTAAAAAGGAGTTTAGTTATATATAAAAAAAAACCTTACTCAGACAAAAACAATGTGGAGAGCGCTACTTTTATGCTGTTGCTGCTTCTTCTTCTTCCGTATATTTGTTTTAAGAAAAATTTTAAAATCAGCCCAATAGGCTGACAATAACAAGTATGTGAATATGTATTTAAAAAAAGGGATAAAAAGCACATAGGAATACGTATTTCTCTTGTCTTCTTGTGTGTGCTTAAATAGAAAGAAAGACTGTTGTTTTAATTATAACCAACATGCGCGCTTCGGCCTTTGTCTGTACACATTCACAATCATACAGGAGTTTACTAGCTAGTGATTAATAGTATGATGGGCAGGGTGTGAGTCTCCATACTATATATGTAGTTACCCAATTACTCCATATAAACTATTCACATACAAAATTCGAAAAGGAACATCATGGTAGATCGATCTCAAAAGGCACGATACATCAATCAAATTGGCATATCTGGAACCAAGGCTTTAGGCCAATGGCCTATATATTCTTATGGGTTTCATTCATAAGGGGTCATGAGTTCGAGATGATCAATTTTTATTTTTTACTAGTAAGCTAACTTAATACTCCATAATACTACTCCAACTTAGCATTAGGGAAAAAAAAAAAAGTTTAGTATACTCTTGAGGTGAAAAGATAATGGAGTAATTTTTCGTTTGACCAACAAAAAAAAAGATAAGATAATGGAGTAAGTTGTGACGCTAACCGAAAAAAGAAGAAGAAGACGACCTTATCCTGATTAAAAGCGAGATGATGTGAGAAAGGAAAAGGAGGGCACAATTATTCCTTCTTTTTTTTGGTACATGAGCACAATCTTTCTTTAATTGTTAGATCAGATTCCTAAATAACCAAATTTATTGGACTCTACCTATTGTGAGCCTTGCGCATTTAAACTGATCTGCTTAAAAATGAGTGCCCCCTTCTCTCTCTCCTCTTTCCTCTTCATTCTCATCTCACCGTTGCTTTCCCGTCTCCATGACTTTATATTAGAGTGAACTTTAAGACCACCCAATGAAGAATAAGAATAGTAAAAATGGAAAACATGAGTTAAAATGATAGTTCTCAATTATTGTTAGAAATGATAGAGAATCAGGTGAATACAACTATAAAAGCTAGCAGAGGAAGACGACATAAAGGTTTTCTTCGAAGGAAAAGAAGACGCACATATATAAGTTAAGTTGATCTCCTAATCTCCTTTTTGGTAAAGACAAAATGAAAGACGTCTTTGCAGGCCTCTCATCTGTCCAAGATTCTCTGTGTCTGTGTGGAAAAGGTGAGTGGACGACTCCCGTTTGGTCTTTGTCTTTCATAATTTGTATTTTTTTAAAAAAATCATTTTGCATAACTTATTTATTACTACTTATTTTCAATCCCAGTTACGTTATGGTGAATTGCTAATTAAAATCAGTTTTCAAAAAGAAAAAAATACGAACCACCCTTTTAGTTATTTCAAGCAACAATGCTACTTACACAACGATCCAAACACAACAACTTACACAACCTCTCACATACATGTGGGGTCCACACATAGTAGTGTGTTGAGCCCACATGTATGTGAGAGGTTGTGTTTGGTGTTGTATTTGGATTGTTGTGTGAGTATCATCCTTAAAGCCGGCAAAGATTTGGCATATTCTACATTTGGAACTTTCTCCTTTTAGCTTAAAATACGGAGTACTACATAATCTATTCGGTTTGACCAAAAAGAAGAAGTCTAATTCGTTTAAGTGTTTTCTAATTCACGTGTTTTCATTCGAAATTATAGCTAGGTTAAGAAGTCTAATTCGTTTAAGGTTCTTAAAAAATAGTACTTATTTATAATTTTCAAATTTTGAAATAATGTATTTATGAAAATAATGTTAATTTTTTTTCGATTTGTTGAAAATATAAATAATAAAGTTACCCTTCTCTCTAACAGTTTATGCTGTGTTTGGATGAGTTTTTGAAAAAAATTTGAGAAATTTTGTAGGGTTATAAGTGGAGAGAGAAATGAGAGTAATGATTGGAAGTAAAAATAATGATTGAAAAGAGATAGAAAGAGAAATGAGAATAATAATCAGAGATAGGGGAAATTTTGTAGGTGTTTGTTTGGATGGCGGCTCAAGACAAAATTGCTTCAAGATCTGTTTTGACGAGCCGAGGAATAATTTTTGATGAAGGGGCGCAAGAGTGCCCCCTTTGTGCAGAGACTTGCAAAACCCCAAGACACCTACTACTCCACTGCAGATTCTCGTGGGAAGTGTGGACGGGTATATTGAGGTGGTGGGGCGTTCTATGGATCTGTCCTCCAACAATTATGGACTTCATAGCAATATGGTTTAACAACTCTTTCAAAAACCTGGAAAGGAAATGCTGGGAATCAATTTTGTTTGCAGGTTTATGGTCAATCTAGACTGCCAGGAATGAGGTTATCTTTAGTAACAAGCATCCGGATGTAGCGGAAGTTGTGGACTTGATCAAAACTAGAGTGGTGTTTTGGATCAAAGGAAAGTTTAATGTTACGGAATACTCAGTGGAAGACTTCAAAAGGGGCATAGAGGTGATAAGGCGTAAGAGGATTTGACTGTAGAATTATGGGAGTGTTGTGATTTCTAAGTTTTGCACCTCCAACTGACTTGTTGAAGTGTCCCCTCTGTTTTTTTCGTAGTTCGTTTCCTTTTTGCCATTTGGTCTCTTGCTCCTTTTTTGGGGTGGGACCTAAGTGGCCTCCTCTCTCGATGTACCCTTGTCGAGCTCAATAAAAATTTTCCTTTTGCCGAGCAAAAAAAAAAAATTGAAAGTAGGGGTAACGTGTGTTTTTTGAGTTGAGAATATTTTTTTCAAGAAGCAATCCAAACAAAGCATTAAGCCTTTCAGTGAGTTGGTGGTTAACAATCTAATATGGTATCAGAGCAGACAATAGATTCTGTGTTTGAATCTCACCGCCTACCAAATGATTAAAATTTATACGTGTTTAGATCGCTTATAGAAGAGAGTCTGGCTACACGTGAGGGGACGTGTTGAGAACATAAATAGTAAAGTTGTCCCTCTCTTTAACAACTTAAATTTTTAGATGAATTGGTGGTTAACAATCTAATACGATTTATAAGAAATTATAATTTTAGTGTTTATATATAGTTTCTCATTTGCCAGGCCTAAGTGTACAATATAACAAAATCCATGTGAATGAAAGTGCTTACAGTAGATAGGAGGGGATTTGGTGGGTTCTTTTTCTTTGTATGGAATTGATCGAAAGTGCCAAGTTGGTGCTTTGAATTTTTATTCCTTGTACACAAAGCCAAAACAAACACAAAATCAAAAGAGGAAAATATGTTGAAGATCTAGAGAACTTTGAGAGAGAGAGAGAGAGAGAGAGAGAGAGAGAGAGAGATCAGAGAGAGAGTTTTCTGCAAGTTATTCCTTCCACAAAAATTACCTTCTGTAAATTTCTGCAAATTGGGTTGCCATTCATGCGCCAGCATTACTGATCGATCTGGTGGTTGTAGAGATTGAAGGAGAAATGGTGGAGATTTTTTTTAATCCAAAAATGGTGAAGATTGTTGGAAGTTATTAGACGTGGAGTTTCAATTCAGAGATAAATTCTCTCTAATTACCGTCGTAGTTACAAAGTATAGAAACTATTTATAGGGGAGTTGCTTATATTTTAAAGGATATTTTTGGATAATCAAAAGTCCATACAGCTTCAACAAAGGGTGAGATCAAACATATATGGGTTCTCCCTTTACATATTAGAGATAGATAGAATAGATGTTATGTAAGGGAGGTTAGTGCAATTATCAGAACTTCATTCCCGCATTTGTCAGAAATCTCAGGAGAGGTCAGTAAAATTAACCTTTACTTTTGTGATTAAAATCAAATAATATAAGTGTAATAAATCAAGGGAAATGATTTTGTCACTCCCTTTTTTGTTAACGTCACTCATCTGCAAGTGTATTTTTGTACCAAAAATACACTTGCAGGGGAGTAGCGTTAACAAAAAAGGGAGTAGCAAAATCAGTAGCCTAAGTCAAAACTCAAAACCTGAAAATCGATAACAAAATAGTGATCAAGGTGAGTGTGACACTTTATAGTTAAGAAATATTTGCCCCACTACAGTGCTTACGGTTTGCATAAACGTCTATCTCCCCAGAGAAACTACCCTACAATTGGTGAATCTGTTAAACCTTTAGTATTTTGTACTATCTCAAAATGAATGACTCTGACTCGATGAAAATATGGGACAAAAATAGTTTTTCAAATCGATAAAAAATGAATGAGCTAGGGAGATGACATTATAGATCAACTGGAAGTTACCAAGAGAAAGGGACAACTTTGTTCCTAATAGACGCTACGTCCACTACGACCAAGTGTCTTTGAAAAGACGTGAAACAATTCAACTTACATTCCCACTTAAAATAAAATATTGTATATATTTTCCAACAACGCTTACAATTTCTTCACAATGTAGGTCTCTAGACTAAATGGATGAACTTTGGTGCACTAAAATTTGGGGACAAGATTTTAACACTCATCCGTGAATAATCCAAGTCGTTTGTCGGGTGATTTAAGCCTTAGGACTTGGGACTTTGTGTTTTGTCCCCTCTTAGATCTCAAATTCAAAAAATCTTAAGTGTTATTAACTCCTGAGTCAGTGCAAATGGGGCCAAATTGTCCCGACTTTAATTTGAATCTCTATGATTGGACGGTGGAATTAGTTCTTTAGAGACAAGTTGATATGCACATAAGTTAGTCTAAACGCTCTAAGTAATAACCAAAACTCTCTAAATATGGAGTTGGCCAGTGATTTAGTGATAGACATGAATCAATTGAGAAACAAATTTGAGCATGATAGGGGTTTGGCTCTCAAGACCGCTTAAAAACCTGACTACAGTAATAAAAGAATCTAATATGTAACTAATAATAGGTGAAATAACTTCTAATGGACACAGAACAAGTTGAATAACTTGGAGAAACAATGTTAACAAAACAAGTCTCTAAAACACAATGATGACTCCGTGACTTTATATTAGAGTGAACTTTAAGACCACCCAATGAAGAATAAGAATGGTAAAAATGGAAAACATGAGTTAAAATGACAGTTCTCTATTATTGTTATGAATGATAGTGAAAGATGAATACAATTAAAAAAGCAGAGGAACAAGACATGGCCTTGTTCTTTGAAGGGAAGGAAGACATAACCAAACACTCTCTAAGTGAAAGGCATTTTCGCACCCTCCAAACGGGAGTCGTCCACTCACCCTTCTTGATAAAGACGATACGGAAGGCATTTTCGCAGGCCACTCGATCATCCTTCCAAAAATTCCATGTGTTTGTGTGGAAAGGGTGAGTGGACGACTCCCGTTTGGTCCTTGTCGTTCATACTTTGTATGTTGTTTTATTTTTTTATTATTATTTGGCATAACTTATTTGGTGCTTTATTTTCAATCCAATAATACTATAATGATCATGCCTGATGACAATATTTGGGTGCCGCCTTTTATGTGGTGGCGATTATATCAACTAATCGGCCCAATCTTCATTTCCCTCCTCTTGCATTTCTTTTCTTTTGGGATTTACATTTCATTTAGAGTCACAGCAAGGCTGCTCTATCCCAGTCACAAGAGGCCCCTCATTCCGTAATGCGGATGGACTGTCGAACCAAAAAGGAAAAGCTAATTTTAATTTTTGCATTTCTCTTTTTTATAATCACACTTCTTTTTTTTTTTGTCTTCTTTTAATGTAAATTAAAAAAATTAACCTTTCCTTTATATACTCTTTTACACTTGAAAGGACATCATTTTAATAACATCACAAGAAGGGAAATTAAAGTAGTTATGAAAAATGGGGTTTGAAAATCATTACCAAAAGAAAAAAGGGAGTAAGGAAAATCCTAGATAGTGGGAGCATGAGTCAAAGCGAAAAAAAATAAAATAAAGGAAAGCTCTGGCTCCCAACTAGGGGTGAGCATGATTCGGATTGGTTTGATTTTATAGTAAACCAAGAACCAAACCGATACTTAAAAATTATGAATTTAGAGAACCAAATCAATCCACAAAAGATATAGAACCAAACCAATCCAAATCATTAAAGTACTACTTGGTTTCGGTTTTAAACCACGGTTTGCTTTAAATTAAACTATTATTTTCAAAAAATATTTAAAGTACTTAAAGTTACGAAGATAAATTAAAAAAAAACTTATATTAAAATCAATTCTATTCAAATTATCAAAACACACTAACATCAACCAACTAATTAAGACTGGAATACCACAATTGCCTCAAGTCTTGGTAGTGAAGGAATTATAGGAATTGAATTTAGAAAAATTTAGGAATTGGGCAGTATAACTTGGCTAATTAATCTGGTGATCCCATGTGCTTTTTGTGTATGATAAATTAATAATCATAGGAAATTAGGAATGAGTTGTGATATATAAAAGTTTAGTCTAAATTATCTTGACAAAGAAGGAAAACTAAATATTGCGGTGAATTTAATAGGATCAATAAATTAGAAAAGTAGTTGACTATATATGTATTATTTTGTTCGGATCGGTTTGGAACCATAATCATGAATGTGAATCCACAAATCAAACCATATAACGTGGTTTCCAATTTTTTTAAACCTTGACCAAACCATATTACTAAAAACCCGAATCAAACCTTTCGGTTTGGATTGGTTTGGACTGGATTCACGGTTTGACAGATTTTATGCTCACCCCTACTCTCAACTACCGGCCGCAATTAAAAAACAGACATGCTGAATTGAATTCCAAGTAAAAAGGAAAAAAGTAGAAAAGAAAAAGAAAAAAAGAGACTCTACCAGGTCTTCACTTTTCGTCAATTTACATTGGGCAAAAAAACATTGGGGGCAACTATTTGCAGCCCCGTATTTTCTCCCATAACCCGTTAAAAATTTTCAAAGATTATATTTCGGTAACTACATGTCGAAAATATGTTCAACTTTCGGTAAACAACTGCCGAACATACATGTCGGTAAATAGCTGTTGAAAATAAGATTATATTTCGGTAACTACATGTCGGAAATGCACAAAAAAACATATATTTCGGTAATTGGATGCTAAAAATGAATCTCAATTTCGGTAACTAACTGTCGAAACATATTTCGGTAGTTGAAAATTTTTAATGGGCTAAGGGAGAAAATACGGGGCTGCGAATAGTCGCACCCAAAACAATGGTTACTAGGTAGACGGCTTACCTTTTTGGTCCCCCAAGAATTAACGAGTGGTCAATTTCGTCTTCAATTTAAACATTTGTCTAATTTCGTCCCCAATGTTTAAAATGTGTGTCAATTTAGTCCCCACCCCTAACACCGTCCCTCTTATCCGTTAAAATAGAGGGCATTAGTGGTATTTCACCCCAAACACCACAAAAAGAAAAAAGAAAAATGAGCCATACGAAAACCCATCTTTCTGAAACCATCTTTTGGATCCTCACAAATTTTTTTTTTTCCGTCTCACAGCCTAAATCCTTATCCATCCCCTTTCTTCGGGGAGTTTTTCAGTGCCGAGCAGGTATTACTGATGTGGTACCCGCTCGGCGTATATGAGCCGTTCGATACACTTTTGGACGGTTCGGATTGAAATCATCTCTCTCCTCTCACCCTAACACTTTCTCTCTCATTTTTCTCTCTCCAAATCTGAGCAGTTCAAACACGCAATGAACGGCTCAGATGCGCGAGCGGACACCACGTGGTACCCGCTCGGCACTGAAATTTTTTCCCCTTTCTTCACCATCTTCTGCTCCTCACAGCCTCTCCTCACAACCATCTTCTGACGCGACATGATATTTCAATAGCGTCAAAGTCTATTTTCTCAAAAAATCAAACAACCCATATTCTGTATAGATTTTGCCAAAAAATCAAATAACCCATATCAAACTTGAGTATATACAAATTTCAAAGGGCCAAACTTATAAAATTATTCATATCATATTTTATGTATAGGATACTGTATTCATGTTACTTATTCCCAATCCCACCCAAGTTTTATACATTTAAACTAACAAACCCTAGCTAAAATATTCAAAGTGAATGACATGATGAAGAGGGGTCGCCGGACCCGCACCCTCTACCGCCCCACCGTCTCTCTAAATCTCCCTCACTCTTCTCTTACATCAGCTCCCCCCAACCCTGGTTCTCTCCTTTCAAGATCTCATGGCAGACTTCGATATTTTAGTTTGGTAAGGTGCTAAACCCTAAATCTTTCAACGCCACGGCTTTGACCAACCCGATATTTTAGTTTCAAGAACGCTGAGGATAGACGGTCGATTCTGAAAGAGGGTCCTTTGTTGGGATTTGTCCCACTTAATTATTTCCTCCAAAACTAGTATAGGAGTCTGGGCAGCCTCTCCATTCTTTGCCAATTGGTTTAGAGTTGGATGTTTTAACATGGTATCAGAACTAGGGTTTCAGAGGCTTTTTCCCTTTGTCTGTGCCATATATAGTTGTATTTTCTTTCATTGTGATCCGTGTGTTCCGGATCCTTTGTTTACCTCTCCACGTGCGAGTCGGGGGTCGCACGTACGGGGGAGTGTTGGAGTTTGTCCCATATCGGTTAATTATCTCCTCCAAAACTAGTATATGAATCTGGGCGGCCTCTCCATTCTTTGTCAATTGGTTTGAAGTTGGATGCTTTAACATGGTATCAGAGGTAGGGTTTCAGAGGCTTTTCCCTTTTGTCTGTGCCATAGTTGCACTTTCTTTCATTGTGATCCGTGTGTTTCGGATCCTTTGTTCACCTCTCCACGTGCGAGTCGGGGGTCGCACGTGCGGGGGAGTGTTGGAGTTTGTCCCACATCGGTTAATTATCTCCTCCAAAACTAGTATATGATCCTGAGTGGCCTCTCCACTCTTTGCCAATTAGTTTGGAGTTGGATGTTTTAACATCATTGGTCTATCCAAATTAGCCGACCCATCTTTTGGCTTGTCACGATTTGTTTGATTGGGTGGGATTCAAGCGGTGAGGGCGGGTGGGTCGGTGGTGGATTGGGAGGGCAAGTCCATGGATTGGACAAATGTTCAAATTGACAAGAGGAACAACATTAGGGATGATGACCAAATTGACACATATTCTAAACGTTGGGGACGAAATTAGACAAATGTTTAGATTAAGGACAAAATTGGTCACTCGCTAATTCTTTAGGGACCAAAATGATAAATAAGCCCTAGCCAGACTACTCCACATACTAACGGTAATAGCTAGGGTACTCTCACTCTCAGTAATACTACTCCACTCCACTATATATCTTGCTGAATTGAATTCCATAGTACGTACTGTGGGTAGAAGAAAATTGGTGAAATGAATATCTCTGATCTTTCCCCAACTCCAAGTCCAAATCCCTATCCCTATCCTTATCACTCATATTACACTAAGGAACTAATTTGGGACGTACGGGATATTCAGGCGTTAGTTCTCTTGAGTCTGTTGCTTCAGTGCTTCTTGTTCTCATGTGCATCCGAAAGAAGACGCACAAACAAGTCTTGGCTGATGACACTCATCTCTTCAGCTTACTTCCTCGCCGACTGGGTCGCTCCATATACAATCGGACTCATCTCTGTCAGACTCAGCGAAAGAGTTTGTGATACCCCAGAAAAAGATTGTAGTCCTGATGCATACCACTACGTGGTTACCGGTAAGTACTTGACATTTTGGGCACCATTTCTCCTGCTCCATCTCGGTGGCCCTGATAATGTTACATCTTTTTCCGCTGAAGAAAATAACATGTGGCTTCAGCAAATGATTCGGCTGATTTCGCAAACCGTGTCAACTATCCTTATTTTCATCCGATTTACCTACGGCAGCAGATTCACTTTCGCTTCACATCTGGTATTCTTGGCGGGAACAATAAGATATATGGAGCGAGTACATTCTCTATATTTAGCTCGCTCTGGAGGCTTGAAAGAATCCAGCGCCACTCGAGCAAAGCTGCAAGCCGGGCCTGACTTTGAAAAACTTTCTGAGGCACAACGGGCAATGGGAGAGGCCAACCTCCCCACCAAAGTGGAGAGTGTGCAGTTACCTCCGAAGAAATTCAAGCCTCATTCTCCAAGTCTACGGTATGTGGAATTAGAATTCGATACTACCAATGACCAACTGGACGAAAAGTCATTGCTGCAATTTGCCCTTTGCTTCTACAACAACTTCAAAGGACTCTTTTTCGGAGTCCTGCGTTACAGCCACGAGCAACGTCAGTTCACTCGCGATTTCTTTCTCAAAAGATGTAGCCGTGATGCTTTTAAGTTGGCAGAAATTGAACTTAGTTTCCTACATAAGGATCTCCATACCAAGACTGGAACACCACGTCTCGATGGCAACCCAGTAGCGCGTATTATGACCTTCTCGTTAATCATTGCTGCATCTGTCTTATACTATCAACGGAACAGTCCAGAGAGGGTCCGTCGTAAACATAGGGAATTCCATCTACGGCACCGCAAGTATGAGTGGTTATCAATTGATGTCGGCATCAGCTATGCCTTGGTCTTTGGAGCTTTAATCCTTGAGATTGTCTCTCTCCTAATGGTCCTATTATCATGCCGGAATGTAATTGCATTCAATTACTACAACTGGGTGAAACCCATAGCTAATGCTATGGTCAACATGCGCAAGTGGAAAGAATCTTTCTCAAAGTGTAATTTCATTTGCTATTATCTTCGTCACAGAACCCCACATCAAATCAGTTTTATAGCTGAGTTTCTATTCATTGGGCCTGCTCTAGAGGCTTGGAAACTCGCAAGAAAAGTCACCTCAGATATCGTCTCGGAGTCTTTGAAGGAAAAGATTTATACAGAGCTGAAAACGAGATCAGAGCTAGCGCAGAACGTAGAAATTGCAACAAAGATATGTTCACAAAGGGGAGATTGGATTCTCATGCAAAGATCTTGTTATAGTAAACTCAAATGGAGCCTTGGAGAGGTTGAGTATGGACGTAGCTTCTTGCTATGGCACATTGCTACGGATCTTGTTTGCTATAACGCCAAAGACTGCGATAATGATGCTACGATTAGCGACCGCTGGTTCTGTAAGGATATTTCAGAGTACCTGCTATACCTTTTTCTAGCAAAGCCTACCATGATAGCTCCAGCTGCTGGTAACTCGGTAAAAATCTTTCAGGACACCTCCCTGGAGGCTGAGAGATTATTTCACAAAAGATCAATCACACACCATGATCAAGCCTGTCAAGCGATTCTTTCTGTGAATACTGATATTAAACCAGCTATTTTGAAGGGAGATGTGAGCGAATCTGTGCTGTTTGATGCATGTATACTTGCGAAGCAGTTGTCGGGATTCAATGCAGATAAGCGGTGGAGTCTAATGAGCGGGGTATGGATGGAATTGCTTACTTATGCTGCATTCCATTCTAAAGGGACTGACCATGCACATCAGCCGAGTCAGGGAGGTGAGCTTCTTACTTTTGTTTGGTTGTTGATGAACCACTTGGGTCTAGGTAAGCAATTCCGTGAAGAGCGTGCGCGGACTGGATACAGAGTGGTTGTCACAAAATAAGATTGGAAAGGTAAGCTGGAAAACAAAGGGATGGATACATCATCTTGAGATACAGGAGATGATGCATCTCTCTTATGCTTTTTATTAATTGTTGTCTAAACTGAAAGCTCTCAGGCTTTTGGGTGTGGTTGTAGGTGTTGGGTCATGTTCTTGTCGTCGGGTGTGAGTGTTGGCTTTTGGTTTTTCGTTGGTTTTTCGCTGGTTTTTAGGCTGTATCTATGGCTTTTGTGGTGCTTTGGTTGTCGTGCTTTAGGTGTGTTTCCATGGTTTCAGTTGTGTTGGTGCCGATGCTCCTTTGGTGTTGGTTCTCAGGTGGCATTTCGCCGGTGTGCTCGAAATCCGTTTAATCTTTGTAATTTTCAAAGTTTAATGAAATCTTTTAGTTTTTCAAAAAATTAAATTCATGAAAACAAGTGTCCCTTGGTTTTAGGTCCCGTTCAACTAAGGTTCTTATTTTTTAAATACACATTTTTCACTTTATGAAACAGATAATTTCTCTCACAATATATCATCTTTAATTCAAAAAATAAATATTTATTTTAGTTAGCGGAACAAGACTTTTGGTCAAAATCTCATGCTAGAGATAGCCATCCATGTTTTGTATCGTGATCAAGGTATTGAATTTTGCTTTCACCATTGGTCTTGCTATTGTGGGCTGACGAAAAGTACAGTACTAGAAAACAAGAAAAATACGTAATTCTGTGTACTTTTTACACCTTTTAATATACATTCACACATTTATTATTGTCACTCTATTGGGTTGATTGGGCTGATTTTAGAATTTTTATTTTTATTTTTTAAGTTATTGAATTTCCTTTTGGGTAGACAAAACACAGCAGAAAATGAAAAAAAAAAATTATAGGCTTGGGAACCAACGATGATTTTAGGCTTGGCATGGCAAGGAGAAACACTTCAGTGCCGAGCGGGTATTGCCCACGTGGCACCCGCTCGGCGAATCCGAGCCGTCCAATATATTTTTGGACGGCTCGGATTAAAACACTCTCTCTCCTTTCCCCCAAACACTTTCTCTCTCCTTTTCTCTCTCCAAATCTGAGCCGTTAAAAAATAAAATGGACGGCTCGGATGGCCGAGCGGGCACCACGTGGTACCCGCTCGGCACTGAAAAATTTTCCCATGGCAAGGGGTTGGGAGCAGGCGTTTTCATTCCCATTCAGAAAAGAAAAAAGAGAATGTTACGTACACAACTCTCGACCACAACTTCACACGCAATTGTGTCCGGAATTGTAATTGAAAGTTATGCAGGTAGATTTAAACCTTCCGAAAATTGGATCTAAACTAGGCAAGTTCTGAGATGAACCCATCCTGTTTGAGATGCAAAGATGGGATAGTATAGTAGATTGATCATGTTTACCGCGAAGGAAACAAGTGTGCGGACCTATTAACTAATATGGATTTCAATGATGGCTTAGACTTTCATATTTTTGATGTTGCTCCAGATTGTATTATTTCGCATCTTTGCGATGACCGAAATGGGGTCGAGTACCCTAGACTATTGTATGACTCTTAATTAGTTAATGTTATGTTCCTGGTTTACCAAAAAAAAATAGTAGAGGTTGAACAATACTACTAAAACATCGTATTATAGCATCTAACAATGCATAGCTAAACAAAATATCTTAGATACATGGACATAAATTGACATTAGAGAATATAGAAACATAACATTCCAACCATTAAGCATAGAAACATAACAAGGAATATTGAATTGAGGCCAATTAAAATTTCTCATCACAGCTAGAACAAATAAAACATAGTTGAATACTTAAATCTAATAAGTTATTTCCAAAAGAGAGCAAAAAACTTGTCATTTCATGATGTATTGTTGATCGACGTTCCTTCACAATCTGCTCGTATGTGAGATGAAATAGAGTCGTCTGATCTATCATCAGTTGTATCAACTTATGGCAATGTTATGTACGTGTCTTGACGCTCAAAAAACCAATCATCAAGCTCATCACCACCGTCGCTATGATATCGACGTTGAGGAGGTTCTAGGACAATTGACCATTTCGGATCAAGTTGATCATCAACATAAAAAACTTGTTTGGCCTGTGAAGCCAAAATGAAGGAATCAGATTTGTGACCTATCTTTCCAAGCTTAACTAGTGTGAAACCAAGTTCATCCACTTTAATTCCTCTCTTGTTGTCCACCCAATCACACTTAAATACGAGAATCCTTAATGCATTATAATCCAACTGCCATATTTTTATAATGACCCCATATAAACTCATATTTGCGTAAACAGAGTTTTTGTCCTTGTAGCTAGTAACTTGCATTGTTGTTGCCACCATGGTAACTCCACTATTCTGGATGACTCGTGAATTATCGTGATCTTTCGTGTGGTAACGACAACCGTTTATGATCTTCAAGTAATTTTTTAAACTTATCAGGATCAGTCGCATAGTCATTGTATGCAGCCTCAACTATTTCTCTTTCCTCTACTATAACATTTAAGGGAGGTGTCTCAATTTTCTCACGGGAAAACTCGGGCGGGTTGACACATGGTGGTGGTGTGGTGGTAGCTGTTTCGCCATGCCATATCCATGTATCATAACTTTGGTCAATACCATTGAAAAAGAGATGATTTCTAATCTCTTGAATGGATTGTTTTCTCATGTTCCCACATTGTCTACACGGACATCAAATGGATTGGAGATCTTGGCCATGCATGATAGCAAATTTCAGAAAACTTTCAACCCCTTCTCATAGTCTTTTGATCTTCTATCATTGAGCAAATGTGTAACGATCCCCGATCAACTTCATCTTTGATATGGATGATGAACTCCATAATATGTAAAGGATAGACGGTATGGATTGAAAAATGAAAAACTCTGGTGGGAGTCGGGTCTTGCAATCTACTCGGAATGCATCAAATGTGGTCCTATCAGGCGATTGGTCATATCCGATGATCTCGAATTTTGGTGACAATGATGGAATCAGTGAGACGTGAAATCCTAACGGTTCGGATCGACCACTGTAAAATTGGAGTTGGTAATGACCTTTAAATTCTATATGTACGATGTAGTTGTCAACAAACTAAGTTTTGTGCTATGTGTGAACATACAGTAGTCATTCAACCGTGACACAATTACGATGATCCAAACCAGTGCTTTTGTTTTCTTTGTTAATTATACCATTCTCGAAAAAATTGGTCTCAATCAGGTTTAGAAAGCTTCTTTATCAAGACACAATGTCATTAACAAAATGGATTTTTTCCGTCCGATAAAGTGTGTGGCGATACCCGATTAATTTCATTTTCGCAGGAATGATTTACTTCATAATATGTAAAAGATATATTCAAAAAAATAATAACATGTAAAAGATGGACGGTTCAGATCGAAGAAAAAGACTAAAGTGTGGGTCGGGTATTGCAATATAATACTTTAATGCATCGGGATGCATCAAATATAGTTCAATCAGGCGATTGCTAATATCCGATGAACTTCGATTTTGGTGACGATGCAGGAATTAGTGAGACATGAAATTCTAATGGTTCAGATCGACCATTATTAAAATATAACCGATTGATTAAGTTTAGAACTTATTCGTACTGTTTGATATGAGGACGCTTAATTATTGTGTAGAAAATCACGAGCGTACGTGGTTGCTTTGATTCAATAAGCAACGGTCAGAAATAGTATATATATTTAAAATCCCAAGATATTCCAAATTCTCTTGTGCGTGCTAGCTGTAAGTCGTTGGTACCGGTTGCGTGAGGGTGTGTTTGAGCCTTGGGCATGACATTTCCTTTTTCAATGGTTATTACAGTTACAATCACAGGTTTTTTTGAAATGAGATCTTTAAGTAAACAATCACAGTTTTACTAAAACGAGATATATTCTTTTATATACAATCTCAATTTTTCGAAAACGAGATATATTCTTTAAGTTACAATCTCACTTTTTAGATTATTAAGATTAAAAAAAAATTCATCTCAGTTTTTTTGTATAACTGATATTAAAACTATAGTCCATAATATTTTATTACGCTTTTAGGAAAAGTGAGATCTTATTAGTTTTTAGACCGTGATCTTTATGTCATTTTGTAGTAGTGGATGG
Organism: Rhododendron henanense subsp. lingbaoense; assembly: GCA_020567845.1. Classification (NCBI taxonomy): domain Eukaryota; kingdom Viridiplantae; phylum Streptophyta; class Magnoliopsida; order Ericales; family Ericaceae; genus Rhododendron; species Rhododendron henanense. Next base: position 41,123,712 of record CM036319.1, on the reverse strand, counting down.
GATTGTACCTCAAAATTTTTTTATTCTCTCATGTAATTAGCGATATCTGATCGAAATTTTTTTTTTTTGCACGAATATTTTGATTGAGCTCTATAACGTGAACGGTTAGGACCAAATTTTTGGGCTTAGGATGAATTATGTTGTGGAGGCACAACATGCTACAATAGTGTCTCCATGTCTTGGGGCGGTATTGACATTGAAGAATTTGGTTAAATCTAATATTAGACGCAAATATCAATATCGTAGTATAGATTAAAGCAAATGATCTCTTTTAGTGAGAAGGAGTGTGGGAGTGACACGTGGCACTCTAACTAATCTTTTAGTAATGGAAACGAGTAGTTAGTCTAAGATTTAAAACAAATCTCATAATTTATGGACTCACTCAAGATTTGCAGGTGATCAAAAACCTTCATTCGCCTAAGTATATAAAGATTTGCTATGTATGAATTCTCAATCGGAAATCCACTAATCAATATACCGATCAAATCACGCAAACGAAAGCAACCAAATAAATAACATAAAGATATATGTGAAAATTCCTGAAAGAGTAAAAATCACAGGAATAAATCAAAGCATTATATTCAATGCGTAGTTTTTTTTTTTTTAATTAATGTGTAGTTACAAGCAAACTTTAAACTCACGATTATGAATCCTCACCAATCGTCCTAAGTTTTACTTGTCGAATCCTCGTTCACTACACCCAGTGTTTGACCGCCGCTATCTTGAATCCACAAACCTTCTGTTTGCCTACAAGAATCCGCCGAAGGACTTTGTATTGCCTACGAACCCTCCTTGGAGCTTTTCTCAAACAAGTGTCGGGACTCGTGCTCCGCACGAATCACGTGCTCAGTAAAAAAATTTGAAGCGATGTCGTTGTTTTGAGGATCGGAATATGACAACGGTTGGTGTGAAATGAAGGATGATTAGTTTGCATTCTGTAGAAGTTCAATACCATGAGTACATTCGTTCGCAGTTGTTCGAATCAAATACCATGGTTGGTTATTTGATGATAATAACCAACCAAATACTGGTAAGCGCACCATATTTTAAAAATGGGGCCAATCACAAAAATCTTGATCAGAAGAATACAAAAGTTGCGATCGGAAGAATACACCTCTAAAACAAAATTAATCTACCACAAAAATTTGATGATAATAACCAACCAAATACTGGTAAGCGCACCATACTCTAAAAAAGGGGCTAATCACAAAAATCTTGATCAGAAGAATACAAAAGTTGCGATCGGAAGAATACACCTCTAAAACAAAATCAATCTACCAAATACATGTTATCGACCACAGAATCACATCCCCAGGACATGACTAAACAATCGTAATCGAAGGAATCCTAGATTCCAATCAATTTAATCAAATAGAAAGATTAACATCCTTACATGTAGCTCCTATAGATACAAAAATCGCGATCGCAAGAATACATCTCCAAAAGAAAATGAATCTGCCAAAATACTAAAGTAAATAACAAATTTCTATGGCAGCTTGTTCAAAGTTCCTGAGACATCTCTTTGGAGCCCAGCCATCTTGTCTTCAGACACCGGTTAAATGGTAAACAGGAATATGTCTGGAAACAACGCGCCAATAATTGACCATCGGTTGGGAATTCTCTTTGACACCAATAGGCAATACACCATAAGCTTTGCAATTCATTGGGAGAACCTTGTACTCCTACAAAACAAAAGAAACATTTGCACAATTTCAGCAAGCCGTAGAGAACAACTCTAATCAACAAATGGAGGAAAATAATCCCATAACTCTATCAAGACACAAATTACCGTCCGAAAACTGCACATACATCTCCGCCAAATGATTGCTCATTTTTTATTGGGCAAGAGCTATCTCCATGTGATTGTATCGAAGCCATTTCTTAGCATTTGCCTTATAAGTGGTCCAATGAAATTACATCATCTGCGGAACTTCGAACAACCATTTTGTTTTGGTCTTTGATGCTATGAAGATCCCACACAAATGAGGAAAGGTGCCATATCCATGAAAACTCTAATAGCAGACATGATCTTAAAATGATATGTCGTTGGCCATGCAAGCAGCTATAGCTCAATTAAACTAATTCTGCTCTAAAAAACACAGACAAGAGTACGAAATACGATGATGACATGATACGCGTATGCCGACAGCCGTTTTTCTCCAAAAGAATGTCTCCGTATTCTCCATCTCTAAGCACTTTAAACACGATAGGCTAAGTAATCGCTGCCAGAGTTTGATTACTTTTTCCATTCAAGTCATTTCGGATATATTGAGTCACCGATTCCTATACATCATCCTTCCCGTGTAAGCAAGCCAAAGGGGCTGCCCAACTCATCATATTTAAACTGTCCAAAGACAAAGAATAGAAAGTTACTCAATATCCTGAATTTTTTTCACCCAATAGGTTTTATACATCATCCAACATCGTCTTTGATGTTATGAAGATCCCACACAAATGAGGAAAGGTGGCATATCCATTAAAACTACAATAGCACACATGATCTGTAAATAATATGCCATTGGTTGTGCAAGCAGCTATAGCTCACCTAACTTAATTCTACTCTAAGAACCACAAACAGAAGCACGAGGTAGGATCATGACATGATACACGCACGATGACAGCTATTTTTTTTCCAAAAGAATGCCTTTCTATTTTTTATCTCTAAGCACTTTAAACACGATAGGCTAAGCAGCCGCTCGATAACAATTCGGGATGGTTCACAATTCGGGATGGAACCATAACAGGAATAAAATTTCGTTTCACAACTGACGACGAAATTGTAAACCCATATACTTTTTAGCATCATCTGTTCAGAAAGGATTAGCGGAGTTAGTTAGTTAAGCCATGCTACACAAGATTGTTCACTACCAAAGTTTCATTACTCTTTCCTTTCGCGTCATTTCAGGTATATTGACCCACCGATTGCTATACATCATCCCAACTCATCGTGTTTAAACTGCCCAAAGACAAAAATAGGAAGGCACTCGATATTTTAAATTTTTTTCACCCTACAAGTTCTACACATCATTCAACGACTTCCCTATAAGTCATGCTAGTCAAGTTACAAATCCACTCCCTAGCTTGGCCCGTTACAGCTACATCCCACGTTACGAAATTAACGAAAAGCAAAAGAAAAGTCAAAAAATGTGAGCGCATTACGTTTTCACGTCTCTTGTTACTTGCTATTGGTAATCATGAAAAAAAAGCCGAAAGGAAATGACCAAATATTCTGAGTTCCTTTCAATCCAGAAGTTTTGTTTTTTAACTTACCTTTTGAATCCTTGAATACAAAGCAATGGGTGGCGCTTTCCCTATTTTGTGTTGGAGATGATGCCATCGTAACTGTGAAGCAGCCTAAATTACGTTTAGTTTTATTTCCCCCGAGCTGATGTAATTTTGTTTCGCTTATACGTGAGAGGTCCCACTCGTTTGGAGCAAACTGCCGTTGATTAGGAGCCGGTGGCGGAGTCGAGTTCCAGCCCGCGCTCTATTTCTCAACATTCCTTGCCATTCTTGCACTAATATTGTGGATTCTGTAAACGGGTTTCTTTTCCTATGCTAGTACTTTAGATCTAGGGAGGGGAAATGGAAAGGGGAAATATACCAGCATCACTGCTTCGATTTCTATTTCTCAACATTCCTTGCCATTCTTGCACTAATATTGTGGATTTTGTAAACGGGTTTCTTTTCCTATGCTAGTACTCTACATCTGGGGAGGGGTAATGGGAAAGGGGAAATATACCAGTATCACTGCTTCGATTTTACCAACTTTCGACAGTCTTTCATGTCATAATCGTACCTCGACCTTTTGTCTGTGCCTTTTAGAGTAGGATTAATTTAGGTGAGCCACAGCTACTCACATGACAAACGGCATACTATTTTTAGATCATGAGTACCTTGCTATTGTTTGTCTTTAGCCAGTTTAAACACGATGGGTTAGGCAGCCGCTTTGGCTCGCTCACATGGGAAGAAGCAAACTGCCGTTGATTAGGAGCCGGTGGCGGAGTCGAGTTCCAGCCCGCCATTCTTGCACTAATATTGTGGATTTTGTAAACGGGTTTCTTTTCCTATGCTAGTACTCTACATCTGGGGAGGGGAAATGGGAAAGGGGAAATATACCAGTATCACTGCTTCGATTTTTCCAACTTTCGACATTCTTTCATGTCATAATTGTACCTCGACCTTTTGTCTGTGCCTTTTAGAGTAGGATTAATTTAGGTGAGCCACAGCTACTCACATGACAAACGGCATACTATTTTTAGATCATGAGTACCTTGCTATTGTTTGTCTTTAGCCAGTTTAAACACGATGGGTTAGGCAGCCGCTTTGGCTCGCTCACATGGGAAGGATTATATATAGCAATTGGCGACTCAATATACCCGGAATAACCTAAAAGGAAAGAGTAATGAAACTTTGCCAATAGACAATCCCATGTACCATGGCTTAACTAACTAACTCCGCTAATCTTTCCTGAATAAACACATTTTTCTATTGGTTGCCAAACCAAATTTTATTCCTGTTATGGTCCTATCCCAAGTTGTTGATGAGGGGCTTTTACCGGTAGCTATGCCTGCTTTCAAATTTTATTCCTGTTATGGTCCTATCCCAAGTTGTTGATGAGGGGCTTTTACCGGTAACTATGCCTGCTTTCAACCCGCCATTATGCGGAGCATTGCCAAACTTTCATTACCCTTTCCTTCCTAATCATTTCGGGTATAGTCACCAATTCCTATATATGTCATCCTTCCCATGACATATATAGGAAATGCCCAAACTACCTTCCATCCTACAGATTTTTCCACATCATCCAACAATGACTTCCCCTAAAGCCATGTCAGTTAGGTTACAAATCCATTCTTTGGCCTAACCCATACATTTTCAGCCCAGGCACAAGAAAAGGTAACAAAATGTGAATGTACTAAGTTTTGACATTCATTGTTGTTCGCCACAGGCAATTACGTAAAAAAATCTTAACGAAATGTATCCACATGATCTCAACCCATGTTTTCGTGGAACACTACAAAAGTTTTATTATTGTTTCCTTTCACGTCATTTCAAGCATATCAAGTTACCGATTCCTATATACTATCCTTACTAAGCAAACGAACTGAAGCAACTACTTGGCCTATTGTGCTTCGAGGGCCTAAAGATGAAGAATAAAAAGGCCCCTTTTAATTCTTGAATAGTTTTCCCTATTTTGTGCTACAGACGACGCCACCACAACACCATTTTCTTGCACTCATCTTTTAAATTCTTGGCCAAACACGAAAGGGCAAAGCTTTCCCTATTCTGCGCCAGAGACACTGCTTGAATCCATAGAAATCATTACACACTATTCATATCATGGAAAACAGGAATCACGAAATTCACCCTCATACATCTCTCACGTTTTTCAGGAACCAGATTTCAGCGCTAAAAATACACCCTTTTTGGGGATTTCCCTAAAACATGAAGATCATTCCATAGGGAGCCAAAAATCTACAATCAATTAATCGGACGCATGGTTTCCTCAATCGACCAAACCTCAACTCAAAAAGAAATAAGGGGAAAACGACTGACAGGATTTAGAAGAGACCTGAATGCACCGATTTGATCTTCTGTGGTTGAAGACGCTAAAACCGGCGGCGTCTTCGTATCTGCAATTGGCGCCGGAGAGGACCCAGCCGCTAAGCTTCTTCTTAGGTTTCCTCCCGAAATCTTCTCCTCTCGCAATCCAATCCGCCATTGTTTGGATTGGGACACTTGTCCGTTAGTCTGCTACACAGATGGGGATTGCTCGGTGGATGAGCTTCTTCTTAGGTTTCCTCTCGAAATCCAATCCGCCAAACAGGTTTCCTCTCGAAATCCAATCCGCCATTGTTTGGATTGGGACGCATGCCCGTCCGTTTGCTCGAGAGATGGGAATTGCTCGGTGGATGAATACGAGAAAATTGGAATAAAACTCGCTAATTGAATTGGAGACAGCCAAGCCGGATTCCAGCCGAGATTCCCGGATGCACAGTGCAAAGGCTAGGTGATTTTACCAGGAAGCCCTCAAGCCCAACACCACTACGTGACAAAATAGTGTAGAAAATTCGGGACGCAGACGGAAAACATCGAAAGTCCGAAAACCCGTTAAAGTAATTCGAAAATAACCCAAACAGTGTCTATGGCCCACCACTTTTGAGCATGAAATGACGAAAACGCCCAAAACTCTAAAGAAGGAAATGTAAGTGGCTAGTTTCCGAACCGAGGGGCATTATCGTCCGGAAATGGCCAAAAAAGGAGCCACATTTTGGAACTTCATTCCTTTTATAGCGGCAGCTGGATATGATAAAAAGGATATTGAAATCTCATGGAGATGAATTTTGCGCTCAATAATCCCATAATCCATAGATGACATATGCTCCAAGATGCAAAGCAAGAATCCCTCTTGAAATTTTCTTTTCTCCAAATAAAAGTATGAGGTACGGCTCCTCTTTATATAGCTGTTGAATCGCACAGAATTGGCTCGAGCCTATCGTTGAGCAACTTCCAAAAAGATTCGCAGGCTGGACACTGGCTCGACAGTGGCTCAAGCCACTTGCTAGAAATTAACTGATATTGGCTTGATACTTCTTGATGTCCCGGACCACGATACAACTATATTACTGCACTCAAGCACTCAATACATGTTCAAAATGATTAATTTTCATATAATCCCTAAATAGACTCTCTCAAATGATAAGTAAAATAAAATACAACCTGATAAACGGGAAATAGGAAATGCGTGTTTTGTCAATGAAATTGCCAATACAAAGAAGCTCGGCTTTTTGGACCTTACAATCTCTCCCTTTGCCGCTTTCATGACAAAATCCACTCAAAAGCAATTCTATCTCTTACAAGAGAGCTGTCTGTAGAAAGCTGCATCAAAAGCTCAACATCCAAACATGTTAGAACCATAATAAACCAAATGACAATAACCACAGCAGCAACATATTTAAATCATAGTGTCAAGATTAGAACCCTTGTTTAGGTCTCGGACTGGGCACTCTGTTACCGTTCTTCTTATCCTTTTAATCTTTGTATCAATATCTAAGCTAGATTAATAAAATTTCTTTTTGCTGTTCCAAAAAAAATAGAATAGATCAAACCCTTGCAATAAGAGTTTAAACCAAGCTAATATGTAGATCAAGCAAGAGCCGGGCAATGCAAAGTCCAAAACAACTAGGTCATCACAATGGGAATATAGTTTGAAGCATATGGTATTAAGCAACCTACTAAAAGACTAATAGCAACCCCCCTGTACGGTATATCCAACCAGAACTAGCACATGAATAAAATTCATTGGTAGTAAAGATATATAATATCCAACTAAAATATCCATAATAAAGACTAGTTTAAACCGTAAAAAGTCATTCTAAATAAGCACAACGTGATGAAAATACGACAGTGTGTCAATACGAAGTAAAATAGATATAAGGTCATCACTTGAGGGTTGAAATGAGAGAGACAAGATACTCCAATTATGAAAAATTATGAACACACACATAATGAGAAAGATATTGACATATTGTACGAGACCCTATAGCAAGGATATATTGAGATCAAGATGTACCATGGTTTGGTGACGATGATACATGTGAGTGTGTGATTCACGTCAAATTCTACAAACAGGGGCAAGATTTTCATTGCTACATGTGGGTCAAGAAAACCTGTAAATGAGAAGAAAAAGGAGGGTGGGGAAATTCTTGAAATATATCATTTCTGAACTCAATCCATGTGGTCAAGGGCCCTACTGGCATCATTTCTTTTTGTAAAGTAAGCTAAGCCTTTTTCCTCATTCGAACGAACTCCTTGCCAATTATATGAAGTGTGGTGGAGTACTTGTTCTCTCTCTCTCTCTCTCTCTCTCTCTAAAACGCATATCTGAATGAATGTGATTAGAGAAGAATGCCTAAATTTGATGGAATTATGAGATGGGATTTCGATATGATAAGAAATCAGGGCTGGCCTTTAGTTTTCTAGGTGGACCTAAAGCGAACCCTAATATGGGGCTCTATATTTTTATTTCACGAACTAAAATTTCAACATAAAAGCTACCCTATTTTGAAATGATTGGAGTCCAAAAAGTACTCATCACCATTACCGGAACCCCAGAACTATAATTAAGATTTTTCTGCAAATCATTGATGTAGTGTTGGGACAAAACGTTAAGATGATGAGATTCAAAGACTTTGAATCGTATCTAAAGACACTATCTTTATAACGTAATTTGCCCCCACTCGATAGAGTTTGTTGTTGGGTTTAGGCAAAGTCGTCCCCAGGATTCAACAAAGCCTAAGGGTGAAGAATTGCAACCACAAAATTGAAAGACTTCCAAGAAATCTTGTCTACTGTAACTATTATGAGAGAGATGGATTTTGTGTAGGAGTGAAAAAACGCAAGGGTGGAGAAGTTTATATAAGAGTCCTAAGTGCCCTTTGAGAAAGATGTGCCCTTTGAGAAAGATGTGCCCTTTGGGAAAGATAACACCTCTTCAAAAGAACACATATGTACTCACATTCTTTCGTTCAAACTTCACACCCCTGGAACGATTTGTTCCATTCACACTCATTTGTTCGAAGACACACCTCTTGAAGAGTTAGTTCTTTTTTTATTACCCATTCGTTTGAAAGGCACCCATTCGTTCTATTAAATTTGGACCGTTGAGCAGGCGCTCTGAAACCAACAGTTTCATTCCGTTGATTTTTCCATTTAATGAACTAGGACCGTGGGGTGTGTGCGAAGAGCATAATCAAACATGAGACAAAATGTCTCAACAGGGGGTCTCAAAATTCAAAGAAAGATACTCCCTCCGTCCCAAAAGGATGACAATTTTTGAAATTCGTGTCATTTTTCGTCGCTTATATATTTCAATCTATAATGTTTTTCATGAGTTTGAAAACTTTGTATAATAAAACTAATTGAGAACTATAAAACAAGATCCATATTGCATATTTTTTGAGATTCACGTTGAAAGATATAAGGAATTGAAATTTGCACGAATATTAAAAATTGATATCCAATTTGGAACGGAGGGAGTATCTAATTCCTATATATAGATACATTAGCAACACGTGCAACCAAATTTTTTAAGAATGTATCTTAATAAACGTGCTGGTCGACTAATTAATAAAGTAATCTCTGAGCATCTCAAGAACATTATTAAAAGAGATTCTTATTAGTTTGTTTACGACTACCAATGGAAGAAATGTTCTTAAATAGTCTTATCCGTAGTACATTAGAATATGCAGAACTATTTGGTCATATCCAATATAATTTATTAGTGAGGCACAACTGGGTGAATCTTTATATTACAGTACTTCAGTTTAGACAACTTTTGATAAGTGTTCTAAAAGTCAGCCGGCTGCCTAGGCCTTCCCAGCCTAGGCACTAAGCGGTAGTCCAACACTTAGATTAGGTAGTCGATTAGTCGGTGCATAATTCTCGTCTAGGCATCATTTTTTCGCTTGACTAGATCCTAGCGATTTTTAGAACATTGCTGTTGATTTTTAAATAGTTGATTTTACTTGCAATTGAAAGAAATTTGAGATTGCAAATACGACATGGAATTACTGAAAACCTAGATGCAAACATGATCATTGGAGTAGGAGTTTAAAGGATTTCTACAATGTACAACAAAAAGCGAAAATTTTAAGAAGTAAAGTTCATGATTGGTTTGAAAGAAAAGCCGCACCGTGACAGAATAGAATTGACAAAATAAAAATAAAAATAAAAAGTAGAACGTACAACTACATGTAGTTCAACTTTGAGTATGATCATTAATTGTTGTTAACAATAAGAACTACTTGTCATCCTCACCAATCCAACAATTGGCGTAACTACACTTCAAATTTTAGTAGCACGAAGCAAGAGAGGGGGCGGGGGAGTAGAGGCACCTGAAAACTCCTAAGGTTGGGAGCACCTAAGGAGTGTATATACACTATACATCAATACGTATATAAAATATCTTTAAATATTTAACCATTGAGGAAAACTCATACTTCGTGAGAATTTTTCCGATCTTAAAGGGAAATTGTTGGAAGTTAGATATTTTTAATTTGCAAAAACTTCTTGTCTGATATAACTTTCATGTTCTTATTTCCACAATGGCAGAACTCCCTTAAAAGTAAGAGAATAACGGCCTCCCATCTTAGTTAGGAGCGAGATGCTCCCTTCAAGCTCCCATTTTGGGAGCGCCGATTCGAGTCCCCATCTTGGGAGAACACCCATTTTAAAAGGATCCTGTTACTAAGCTTCAAATTCATGAAAACTAGTTATAGTGTATGCCCAAGCAACAAATAATAAGAGAAACACCAAAAGTACACATTTACCTATCTGCAGTGATCTCTGCGAATTTCTTGGGACTCCAAGAGGTTATCAAGTTTCCAACGCAAAGCACGCTACCTTCGTAGGCAACCCCGTTCACCGTAAACCCCTCATCGGTGTACCTAACGAAAGATTGAAACAAATTCTAGGCGTAAGACACCTTATCATACCATCCAAAGAACTCCAATTAAAAATTTACGATAGCCACTAGTCACATGAAATTGGTAATTTGTTTACCCTTGGAAGCGTAGCTGGTCTTCGGGGACGTTGTCGATGAGGTTGATCTGGTCGTAGAGAGAGAAAGCGCGCCGCAGAGATGGCAACCGCTGTTGACTCGGTGGTGGCTTTGGGATCTCTTTTCTGAGGGCTCGCATTAGAGTCGGCAGTGTTTGCACTGCTCTCTGTCTCCCCGCCATTTCTGTTGATTTCTCCCTCTCTCTCCTCTCTCTGGAACGGAGAAGGAAAGGAAATGGGGGCGACTATTCGCAATCCTCAAATTTTCTCCCGTAGCCCGTTAAAATTTTTTGAAAATTATATTTCAGTAACTACATGTCGAAAATATGTTCAACCTTCGGTAAACAACTGCCGAACATACATTTCGGTAAATAGCTGTTGAAAATAAGATTATATTTCGGTAACTACATGTCGGAAATGCACAAGAAACATATATTTCGGTAATTGGATGCTGAAAATGTATCTCAATTTCGGTAACTAACTGTCGAAAATGTATCTCAATTTCGGTAACTAACTGTCGAAACATATGAAAATTTTTAACGGGCTACGGGAGAAAATTGAGGGGTGCGAATAGCAGCGCCCAAGGAAATGGGGGTGTATTTTGTTGTTAGCCCCTTCTGTTTCTTTTGTATTGTAGAAATTACCCCATGATGATGATGTTTGATATTTTAAGCTTTCTCCAACAGCCTATGGGATGGACCCGGGAAGCCGGCTATTCATCTTAGGGTAAATTACATTTAACCCCCCTTAACTAACACCTATTTTCACTTTTCCCCCTTTAACTATGAAACTCAACACTTAATCCCCTCTAACTACGTAAATCTCAAATGCTTTAGATGCCGTTAACGGAAAACGTTAAATTTCCATTTTGCCCTCTACGAATAGGACACCATTGTCCAAGACTCAATCTTCCTTTCCACTCCTAACACCAACCCAAACTACCTTCTATCCCATCGCCATCACCAAACCCAAACCCGGACAACATGGACACCATTGATGTCACTGAATTGGAAGAAAATGAACAGATTATACCTAACTACAAGTCCAATTGAGATACCCACTCCAAATTCGAAAAAACCTATCACAGTACTCACAAAATCCATCTCTGATTTTCTCTCAGATCAAGAATTCAACAAAGTTCAGTGTGATGGAATGGAAAAAGAACCCTTATTAACTGGTTATTGCTCTTTACAAATCTGCACCATTAACAGAAACCAAAATACAGTAAAAAAAACCCTCCTATGAACGCCCTCAACCGCCATGGCCGCTCCGTCTTCGTTGACGATAACACCTACCTTGTCTCCAAGCTCGAACAAACCCACCTCGAAATCAAGGCCTACAACATCGACGAGTCCTCCACTCCAATCCTGATTTCCCGGCGTCGCTGGCGGAACCAGTCCTGGAGCGCCATAGACCTCCATGAGTACCAGGTCTACAAGGCCAAATCCTCCCGGCGAGTTCTCCACTGCCGCCATCGCGTCCATTCAAACCAACAAAAATCGACCACGTCGGAGCCCAATCGGAGAAATAGAAGACGATGAGAGATGATGAGATCAAAGAAGAAGAGAGCACGGAGTTTAGCAGAGAGAAGATCTCTCTGCCGCTGTCGGATGTGAGCCTCGAAACCCTAATGAAGGCCGACGGTCGACTGGTCCTGTGTCCGAGCCCCAAAATCGCCATTGAATTCCTTTGCTTGGAACTGCTTGCTTCCTGTGGTCGAGAGAGTTGAAGAGTCAGAGAACAAGATAGAGAGAGAGAGAGAGAGAGAGAGAGAGAGAGAGAGAGTTACAGAGAGAGGCGAGAAAAGAGAGAAGTTGAGTGAGAATGTGAGATTTCTGTGCTCCTTGTTTTGTAGAAAAGAGAAACAGACATTGGAGGTGGGGAAAAAAGACGAAGGGCACTTCTGTCTTAAAATTGGACTAAAGATGACATGTGACAGGCACATGTTGCTTTCCATCCAAAGACATAACAGAATCTCAACAGAAGGTCTTCCTTTACTAGGTTTTGGTAGTTAGAGGTGGTTAAGTGCCAAAAAAAATAGTTAAAGGGGGCATAGTGTAATCGGGTGATAGTTAGAGGGGGCAAAATATAATTTACCCTTCATCTTAACACAGACGGTTCGGATCAGATATGAACGCATACTAATCGCATACGAAACTGAACCTCTCATTGCTTGGATAAGATCTGAGCTCGTTGATTGCCAAGAAGAGCAGTCGGATCGGTCGCTCTGCACCTCTCTACCCAGCATCTCCCATTCTCAATGGGATCCTAAGCAAATTGCATAGAAAAAGTGCAAATTGTTACTCAATCATAGGACAAGTATCCCAAAGGTAGTAGATATATGCAGTTCCTCAAAGCCACCATTGCAATTCTTTGGCCAGAAAGCACCAACAAGTGAGAACATCCAAAACCGGAGCACCAACCGGCTAAAAGGATGAGAAAAAGAAGGAAAGAAACCAAGTGGACTGCTCGAGATTCTCAAGGCTCGACTCCACGCATAAGGCTATCATAATTCATTTGTCGCATAGCACCAAGTTGAACATTTTCCGGTTGTTAGAGTTACGCAAACATGAATACAACCGGATAGTTTAGCAAGTACCAGTGCACGATATTCAATTAGCTATCTGTAAATCAAGTTGAAAAGTGGAATAATAACCCATGACGCCGACTCCAAAACAATGGGAATGTGGCTTCCGCAACCAGGATAACAACAAAGAAAGGACAAATTCAAACTTCAAATGCAGAAACACATATTACATACCCTGGCAGCATAATCCTTGTGACCCAAGTATGCCGGGGCCATCAAATGAGGTACTTGCCCTAAGTGAACCAGGCCAGAAGCTGCAACCCACCCGATGAAAACGAACAAAATAGAAACATAAGTAGTACTGTAGGAGGCATCGAAGATAAAGTCAACGGCTGCATAGTGGTGTTGTGCATTCTGATTATGTGTGCTAAAAAATTGGTAAGTGGCAGAGCAACTAAAAAACCAGGCAACAAGATACTACCAAGAGGATGAGGTTCCATAAAGATAAACTTCCTATTCTGATGGAGAAATGGAATCTGAGCTAAGCATTTTTAAGCTTATGGCTTATGCCCATTCTCTTTGTAACCTACTTCAACAAAAATCAGGTCACTTGGATAGTAATGGTGTCGACAAAAGAAAGATACTCAGGAAGGAGAGGAATGATACCAACTATAGCTCCGACCCGTGTATTTACTGGATGTATCTGCTTTAAAAAAACGTACATATAGAAGCAGATTAGAACCTGTAAGCCTGGCTGCCAACGTATTAGTCTGTAAAAACCTTGTAATAGATGTAGCAATATTTTAGTCTTTCTTTGTGTTGTAAGTGTCGAAAATTTTACAACACAAAGAGAAATCAAATGTTCGTCAAATAGCAAAAACATAAGTAGTGAGCTTATCTAGATAGCAAAATAACAGGCAGTGCAATTATTCGGTCATCTTACATGAGGTACGGTTACGCCCCGAAGGCAGTGGTCTTTCTATTGTTCTCTTCACATTTTTAGCTTAAACACCTAATGCAGGCGTACAGAGTCAATTGAGACAAAGGTCAATGTCTAAGGCCCAAGAAAAATCAAACAAGCAGAGTCCAAACGTTTATAGACATGCAAGCTATGCCTTGGGCAGAGCGGTGGCATCTTTTGCACCGTAAGCTTAATGAGAAAGTAAATAAAATGATATGAACAAAATAAATGAAACGTAAAAACTGTGTAGTAATGCAAAGCTTCCACTATAAACAAATTGGACTTCTAAAAACCGGATTTAAGGAGCTAGTTAGCAGATGCTGCAACCATCATAGTACCAGCCCAAGAACATAACCAGCCCCAGAAGTAAGCAAAAACTAGAATGATGAGGAAATCTGGGAAAAAAGGTCAATGGAGAAATTCCAAAAAATGATTACACACATCCAGCACTGCAAAGTCTAAACTGGAATACTGCACAATTCTTCACCACTTCAAGAGTGCATGTTGTTCGGTTAAATAAGCCAAGTGGCTTTTTTTTTCTTTTCCTTTATTCAATTTTTTTCGCATTTGTTAGTTTTTCATATTTTTTTTTTGGGGATTATTGCTTTGTCATGACGAGAGGAATCTAAAAAGTAAAAAATTACGATCGAAACCTAATTTTTTTGAATAAAGACAAAAATAAGCCAATAAGCCAATTTTTTCGTCTTTATTAAAAAAATTGATATCGATTATAATTTTTTACTTTTTAGATTCCTCCTGTCATAACGAAGCAATAATCCCCAAAAAATTAATGAAAAGCTAACAAATTCGAAAAAAATTTGAATAAGGACAAAAAAATAAGCCACTTGACTTATTTAGCCGAACAAGTTTGTGTAGAAAGAGATAAACTTACTTACGGCAGAGCCGTATAAAACCCATTTGCAACACTGCAAACGGCGTTTCGAGCAGGAAAAAGTTTGAAACCACTTTTTTCCGCAACATTTATATTAAAAAATATAGTTAAAATATTAAGTGCTCCAATTTTTAATTTGTTTGAACCGGGGCGAAAATCTTATTTTTTTGATTATTTTATCCTAAAGGGTCATGGTTAATTTTTAACTCTAGGGCTCTCATATCCTAGAAAAAATTTAGAACAAAATGACTAGTTGATACTTTAGGGCTCTCATCTAAAAGTCTTAGAGTTAAAAATTAATCATGACCTTTTAGGATAAAATGATTAGAAAAATAAGATCTTCGCACTGACTCAAACAGATTGAAAATTGGAGTACTTAATTTTTTAGACGGTTTATACATTTAAAAATATGGTTCAAAATTAAGTGTTTCAATTTTGAATCCATTTGAACCGGTGCAAATTTTTCTGATTATTTTATCCTAAATGATCATTATTAATTTTTGGATTTAAGACTCTCATAGGAGAACCCTAAAGTATCTGCTATTCATTTGGTTCTACAGTTCTCTCAGGATATGAGAGGCCTAAAGTCAAAAATTAATTATGACCCTTTAGGATGAAATGATTAAAAAAATAAGATTTTCGTACCGGTTCAAACGAATTAAAAATTGAAGCATTTAAATTTTTAATTAAATTTTTTAATATATAAATATTACAGAAAAAGAGCCGTTTCAATTTTTTGGTGCTCAAAACACTGTCGTTTCAGGCATCACTTTGGAGTGCTGCAAAGTGGTTATATACGACTCTACCGTAAAGAAGTTTGTCTCTTATAAAAATCTGTAAAAACATGAGCTTAGTGCATTAGTTTAGTTGAAGAATCCCCTTGTAATGAAGTGAATGAGCCGGCACCTCGTCACGGCTCGAACCAAATTCTTCACCCTTGAGCAAAAACATGACATCATCCACTTACATCACATTTGTGATGTCACACAACAGTGCATTATTGTTTTAGTCTTTATTTGCTCTGTAATGTGAACGTATGCAAAAACGTACTACTCCGTATTATATATGTATATGCTTAGCAATCGATACGAAGAGATATAAATTATGGAAATTGATTTTAGCACTCTAAAAATTGATGGAGGGGTTTCAAAACGACGTCATTTTGTGTATCAAAACAATTTAATTTTGGAGCCTCTCCATCAATTTTTGAAGTGCCAAAATCACAATCCTAAATTATTATTCTTTGCTACAGTATTTCCCAATAATTGTCCTTTATTGTCTGAAAAGTGGATGGCCCTTTATGGCTGTATAATCCTTTTTTCTTTTTCTGTTTTTGATTTTTGATTCCTTCTTGTTTGGGCCGGAGACTTTGGCTCCAACCGAAGTGTAGGGAGTGGCTGTAGTAAAATGAATCCACTATAGATAGACTCATGTGCATTTCTCCTTCTGTAGTAGTAAATTAAATGAATCCAATCCACCATAGATAGACTTCTCCATTTCTCCTTTCCTTTCTACTACTCCTCTGTCCTTGAACTCTCTCAATGGCATCCTCTTCATCTCTTTCCACCGAACAAGTTCATCCACCACAACAGCAGCCAGGGCTTTCTACTTTCTCTCCCAAACCCAGTTCCTCATCTAGTCTCACACCACTTGATCTTCTTACATGTCTTGAATTCCTTTCTTGCCTGCAGACAGACCAGATCATGCCAATCCACAAGATGCACGACGTGGTAATCCCAACTCTGATTCATTACCTGTCCCAATGCAATCCCCGTCCTTGTTCGTCCGAGGGTGGTGATCCCTCTCCGCTTCAGGAGACGTATGATAAAATTGACGGAGATCTTTCCGACATCAAAAAAACCCTTGAAAGACTCAAAGAATGGGAACACCGCCTCAACACTCTTACCAAAAAGTTGATGCTCTACGATTGGGAAGCTCTCTGCAGTGAAGAAACAAACTCTGTTGAAGAAATTCCTAAAGTCCATGAGATGGTATCGGGATTGAAATCCCACATTTCTCTACCTCTTGAAACCTCTTTAGCTCCTAAATCTTCCGACATTTCTCACCTCCCTCTGCCTCTTGAAACCCCTTTAGCTCCTAAATCTTCCGACATTTCCCACCTCCCGATACCCGAAAATACAGCCTCGATTCTAAAATGCAGTGAAAATTTCCCAGAGACTGAAGCCTTTGTCAATTTTAAAGAACGTTATGATGCCCTCAAACCCCAACAGCAACAGAGCTTGTTGTATTTCTCATTTTTCCCTGAAAATTCTCTGATCAGAAAAAAGGTCCCCACTTACTTGTGGATGGGAGAGGAATTCTTCCAATCCACTGCTACAGGAGATTGGGAGGAGATTGCAGATCCGTTGTTTGAAGAGCTAATTGCCATGGGATTCGTTGAGCCCTTCGAAGAAAAGGTCAAAGGAGACTTCAATGTATGCTCGATAAAGCCAGATACTCGATCTGCTTTGCTCAAAATAGCACATGCTAGGGGCTTCTTCGATTCAGAAGGCAACCCCACTGCCAGTTCTCGCAGAGCATGGTTGGAGAAAACCAAAGAAGGGTCATTACAACATCTATCCAAGTTCTCAAATCACGACAAGCTCCTGACTTTATTCAATATCAACGAGAATTGCCTTGACTTCCCGAGCCGCTGGCTATCAAAGACGAAGGACATCGCAGTGATTCATCTGGGAAATTGGAGCAGTAGTTCCAAAGACAACTACATTGAAGTAGAGTACCCAGATTTCTTAAAATATTTGCACGATGCAAAACTCCTGAGGTGTTTGAGCCTCAATGGGATCTGTGGAATCACACAGCTTCCAGATTCCATTTCCAAATTAGTCCATCTCAACATATTGGACCTGAAATCTTGCCGGGATTTGGAGAAGTTGCCCAAGGAGATAGGTAAGCTCAGAAAGCTAACGCACTTGGACTTGTCCGGCTGTTACCTACTGGACGAAATGCCCAAGGAACTTGCTTCGCTTTCGGAGCTCCGAGTTCTCAAGGGATTCAATATTTTTAGCTCAAGGAATGGCACTAAGCAGTGCACTCTCGGTGATTTGGCGAAGTTGGAGAAGTTGAGGAAACTCAGCCTCTATGCCGACAAAGAGACCACTGGAGAAAATGGAGAGCTAAACTGCTTATCAGAGTTTCGATCCTTGCGAATATTAGCAATATCGTGGATTGCACCATTTCCTGATCCCCAATCAGAGCCAATCAAGAAGCTCAGCGGCACGAGTGTGGCGTCCCCTTCGCTTCCTGCTAGCTTAGAGAAATTAGACTTGAGGTGTTGGCCTTTGTCGTCGATGCCCAGTTGGATAAAGCCAAGTGAACTCAAGAGCTTGAAGAAACTCTACATCAGGGGAGGAAAGCTTTCGCGTATGCAAATTATACAAGCAGAGGTGTCTAAGTCACCAGACTCACCACCATGGATGGTCAAGATTTTACGTCTCAAGTTCTTGAGAGAACTGAGGATGGATTGGGAAGAAGTAAGTACATTATTTCCAAGCTTGGTGTACTTGGAGAAAGTGGATTGCCCTCAGCTCTCGTCCTTTCGCTTTGAGGGAGTGCAGAGATTCTAAACATAAGGAGAATAAGGAATCATGCATGTTGTTGCAGCTTAATTTGTTCATGCATGTCAATCCTGTACGTAAAGCATGTTTAGTTAATCAGTTTGTTATGTAAGTAATGACAATTATCAATCTGTTAGAACCATGGTTAGGAGTTAAGTCGGTTTTCAGGTGAATATATATAAACTCTGTCTGCCATCTGTATCGGTTGGAATTAATGAATTGAATCTCTTCTGTATTTTGTATATACGGTACTCAGAGCAACTGACGAGAGTACCTCGATCCAGAGCTTCAAATCTCCGAATTGAGCCTTTTTAAACTATACTTATTTTCCAAACGAATGTTGTTGAAGTTGGGTTTTTGTCCGGAGATGTACACCTTAAAGCTTCAAGTCGCGCCATGGTAATGCGGCTTCTGTTTTACTACTTGTATAGCTGAAGTCGTGGTCACAAACATGTAAGTTCACAAGAAAGTCGTGTTTCCGTAACGCAAATAAAAAGAACCACTAGCTTTCGGATTTCCTTGTTCCTGAAACATATTTTCCCTTGATGTCAGGGTTCTGAAATATGACTTCACATGTTGTGTTCTTTTGAAGGTGTGTGATATCGATCAATGCTATTACTTGGGCAACATGCTCGAAGCGCTCACTTGATGCTTAAAATGTATATATAAAAAAAAAAAATTCATCCAACCCCATCACCTTTGTTTCTTGTGGGATAATATTGATAATTAACAATACTACTTGTGTTACAAGAACTACTGGATGTGTTTTTAACACTTAATCTTGTTATTAATGAATTTTTTACTCTTAAAAAAAAAAAAGTGCATATCCAATAAGCTTGACAAATAAGGTAAGGAGAGAGAGAGAGAGAGAGAGAGAGAGAGAGAGAGAGAGAGAGAGAGAGAGAGAGAGAGAGAGAGAGAGAGAGAGAGAGAGAGAGTATTAATTATCATAACCATACAGAGAGAGAGTATTAATTATCATAACCATACTTTGAGCAAGACATCGATTTTAGGCCAACTGAAGTTGACCTAGAAAAAGCGCATTCGTGTGTCACCAAAGCACGAATTTAAGTTTAAAGGCGTGCCCCGAAAACATGACTTCGATCAATTAGAACACTTGTTTGAGAAATATATATATATATTTTATCGCATAAACATTATCTCGTATTGCTCATTTAAGCCACCCAAATTTCGCTAATATAATCTAAAACCTACTTTACACATGGCCCATTAGATTTAGGTTGGACCCCTTCAAACTAATTAACATGATATCAGACTTATGTCTTGAGTGGTCTTACTTCAGCCAATTGATTTCAAGTTGGAACCCTCCAGACAAAACTAAAATGGTATAAGAGCTAGACATTGAGTGGTCTCATCACATGTGGTACTTGATCGAGTCTTCGCCTGAGTCAATTCCCTCACCTCCTCAATTCATACCTCAACGTACCACCAGGTTGTACATGTGTGTGTGTGTGTGAGAGAGAGAATTAAAATTTATCATTAAATCCCTTACGTAAGCCACCCAAACATGATTAATGTAATTCGGCTAAAAGATACTTCACCTACGGATCTATAGATAGCCAATTAAAAAAAAGTCCACATCATAAGTTTACTTCTTTTTCACTCTCAATTATTTCCTCGATCGGAATTGTACGTTAATTACTAGTGCATGACACTTTTGGTCTTTGGTCTTCAATTAATTTGTTTGCCACTCCACTTTATATGGAAACCACTCTCTTTTTCAGTGTGTTCATGGTCATTAGTCTTTCTATGTGTCGACATTGGATAATCAAAGATGATGATCAACCTCTTTTAAAGTCTAATTATAAAATATTTTTTTAATAAAATTAACACTTCCGGCAGTGATCAAAAGAAGTTTTCTAATTCACGTGTTTTCATTCGAAATTATAGTACTTTTTTAAAAGGAGTTTAGTTATATATATATAAAAAAAAAACTTACTCAGACAAAAACAATGTGGGGAGCGCTACTCTGATCAGAAAAAAGGTTCCCGCTTACTTGTGGATTGGAGTGTAAAATTAATTCTTAATGGGGTTAGATAATTAACACCCTACATTATGCCAGGATCTAGAACTATCACAATTATCACAATACAAACATTAAGCGGAACTTAAGGAATCAAGAACGGCGTACCCGGATCCATTTATGCGGAACTTGAGCAATCCGGTGAGTGACTGTAGCAACCATAATTTTACTAGAGCATTAAGCCCTAGGTGGAAGACGGTTTCTCTCCCTTGCCTCACTTTCTAGCTGTTTAGTATATCACGTTAATTTGATGGAACCCTAAATGCTCTTTTATAGGCAGAGAGAGGACCGGTTTCCTTAATGAACATTATACTCACTTCCCATCAAAGTAGAGTCTATTTAGGAAACGGCTTCTCTATTTGACCAATACAATAAATAAAGATATGGAGAATCCTATTAAACTCATAATCAACATGTGCCACATAAAATATATGGGCCACCAAAATGACTAAATTAAAATTTAGTCTTACATTCTTCCACTTGGCCCATATGATAACTTAAGTAGAGTTTAACAAGATAAACATAAGGCGCGCCATAAGTCCATATCAAGTCCTTCTTAATTTGGTCACAATCATAATACAATTATTAAACAACCCACTAATGCGAGTCATGGCGGTTCTACGTCACGATGACATAGTCCCTTCCATGTACCACAACACTAGCAAACTGTTTAACATAGTCTTTAAGGGAGAAGCAATTTCATGAGGTCCAACAATAATGTCTTTTGTCAAAGACTATTCCTGTAATCACAAATCATTCACATACATGTACGTACACTATTCATTACAGGAAATTATCAGAAACACTTAATTGAGATCTCTCAAAGTGTCAAACACTATTGTCATCATATTGCAGTCCATAAGTTACAACTGTTATGGGTTACGCTAGACTCTTTCTTTAGCATATATCTTAAACTTCTTTGCACTAACCCATTCATTAGTAGATCTGCAATCATAAGCTATGGGCTTATGCTTTTAGTGACACTTTTGTTTCTGAAATTTTTCTTAGAAAAGAAAATAGTTGCGGAATCATAAACTCCTAGCGACTTGGTAATGGTGTCGACAACCCCAAGTCCTAAGATAAACTTCCCAACTGCTATCCACGAAGTATGGCCTCAAAGCATGCCACAATTCTATCAACATAATCGATGAAACAATGATAGCTACTTTAAAACTTTTATTTGCTCCTTTACATAATAGGAACAACTCATCAAAAGTAGGCTTTCTACTATCAAAGCTTCAAACAAAAAATCTGAATTTGAGTAGCTAATAAACTCAAGATCATCAGACTTCCTCAATGTGAGCATATAATCTTTAATTTAAAATTTCATGAGAAGTTTTTTAAGTGCAAACAATAAAGATACCTGTAGTAAGCAAAACACAGTCAACATACGTATAAATCAACTCCCATTAATCTTTGGATTTGTACACTAATTAATAGTACTTTTCTTTAATTCCAAAGAAACCAATGGTAGGAGCTTGTTTACATCCATAAGTTAACTTCTTAAATTTGCAACCAAGTGCAATTTTACTTTCCTTGAGAAACCTTCATATTGATTCATATATATAGACTCCATTATTGAAACTCTCATTCGTAAGGTTATTTTCACGTCCAAATGTAACTCCAAAGCATAAAGAGTTACTTACATGATAATTTTAAGCGAGTTTTTCTCGGATACAAGAGAGAAAGGCTCCGTACAATTATGCCTCTTTTCTGAGTGTAACCCTTGGCCACAAGTTTGAAATTATATTGTTCTATATTGCCCCTAAGTCAAGTGTAGTCTTGAAGACCCACTTGCAACATACTTTCTAGTATCATTATGGCAATCCAACGAAATTTCAACCTTTATTATGTTTCACCGGTTCAACTCATCATTCATGGCATCAATCCATTTAGTAAAATTATCACTTTATGCGGCTTGTGAAAATGAAATCGGATCAACAACACATTCTTGTAGATAAATCAAATAATCATGCAAATAGCCAATCTTATGTGCCTTCGAGATATTCTTAATGCTATATTCTTTGATTGTTCTACAATTTCTTCATTGGTGTTAATCTCATTATGGAGTGATTGACAACTTACTTGTTATTCTAAAACATTATGTTAGTATAACAACGGTAAGAACAACATCATTCTAAGTTATGGGTAAAGACACTTATACCCTAACTTTTATGTGACCACATTCCATGGTTTATCACTCCCACTGATTTCACCATTCCTAACGAATCTGAATGACCAATTTCTATAATTCTCGTACTATGGTTAAATAGTATAACTCATACCCTTTGAATTTTCTAGAGTAACCAATAAGGTCACCAAACTCATTCTAAAATTCAAATTCTTTTCATGTGAACTAGAAATTCTAGCCTCTGCTGGACAACCTTAAACATTCAGGTGTCCTAAAATCGATTTCTTTTCTATCCACAGTTCAAAAGAAGTATTCAAAACTGTCTTACTAGAAACATGATTCACATAAATGCAGCAGGCTTAAAAGTATATATCCGCCACATAATGGGTATTTCAGAGTTACAGACATACTTCTAACCATATCTAATAATGTACGATTACATTTCAGCTACTACATTCTGCTGTGTGGAACGAACCTTTCATTATATTTATCACCTAAATCCTACCTGATGACTTTTACGTTATTTTCTATTTACCCTTCCTACCTCAATAATGTACACCTTTAAAGTGTTCAGTGATTGAGATCTTCATGCAATAGAAAAACTAACATAGTATGAAAAGTCATCTATAGGTGATAAAATAGGTCTATTCATCAAAAGATGTAAAAATTCATGTCTATATGAATCACTTGAAGCCTATTATTTCTCGTGACTTACTCCATATGTATATAGTTTGCTTGTACTTAATGCAAATCACACATATAAGAGATTAATAAAATTTTTGTCATATATTAGTCTCTCAATACGTTTCAGTCATTCATGTCACAAGATGAAGTAATTTCCATACATGAGGCTACTAACCAAACTAACATTATGATGCAGTATAAGGAGAGTTCTCAATAAAATGGTCATCGAACTTTAGTTTGTTCAAATCATAATGAAATACCATAACACAATAATTGGTATTTTTCAATCACCATAAATTTGATTTCGAAACTTGAAAAAAAAACATAACGATAAAATTTAGTTTGAACGAAGGAAACTAAATTTGTAAACATTATAGAAAATACAAAATGATGACCAACTCTTAAATAGCAAACGATAAGTCATAAAGTCATTTTAATAAAAGTTGTAACCCAATTCTTTAGAACTCAATGGGCTTATGTTTTTAATAACTTCAAATCTTTCTGCATCTTTGGTTATAAACATAAGTAGTAGCTCATAATGAAATCGCTTCATAGTTGAGGGACTTACAATTAGCTAGGTTTGATTCGAAACATACAACATTAATAATTACTTTCCCCTTTCGAATCACTTCCTATGTTTATGACAAACGTTCTGATAATGTCTTAACTATTTACAGAGGTGACATATATCATTGTCATTTTCATTCTTTCGAGTCCAAAATCATTAGTAGACTCATTGACATTATATAATGCCAACTTCATGTCCCACTTAGGCTTCCTTTACTTTAATTCTCAAGTACTTTAGTTGAGTAAGCCAAGTATAACATTTTAATGGCATTCTCAGACATTTCAAACACAATAAACATAATAGTGCTCACTTTAAACATTCACGCGAACATAAGGCTTAGTCTATTCTATTTCATTCATACTTTACCAAAATAAAAATAAAATTATTTTGCAATTCTCAAGAATCAATACTTTATCAAGATCTAGTTTCAAAAATAAAACTAAACTTGTCCTTTTCAATATGAGAAACTTAATCATTTAAATTAAAACAAAACAGACTAAGCATGTGAATGTGAAACAAATATATTAACAATGCACACATAACATATGCTCACTACAATAATACTTTGAGTTAGCAATAAATTGACAAAATAAAATTTGTCCAAACAATAATATATAGTGCAACGGTGATCTGCCTTTGGGTTCATCTAATGGTACACTATTAACAGTTATGGTGATTCCCTTTCACCAATAGGACTAATTGATAAGGATTCACAATTTAGTAGGTTTGTTACCTTTGAGTATCCAAATCCAATCTCAATTATGAATACTTATAAATTATCCTATTCCAATTCACTAATCACTTAGAAGTGGTGCACCTTTGGGCCTACCTAATATCCATGCAACTAGAGAACTGCGATTTGCAAAGTCATTATTCTTAACACTTTAAAAAATGGGAATAAGTTTCATATATAACTTGATATTTATGAGTCATTCCAGTTAGGCCACTTTGGTGACTACCGAACCGTATCGTAATATAAATATCAAATAAAATAAGTGTTAAGTTTCAGTAATTTAATTGAAATCTATGAAACATTTCAGTTGGGCCACTTTGGTGACTACCGAACTGTGTCTTAATACAGATTTCAATCAAGATAATGACCTTTGCATGAACATTAGGTGATTTAAACAAAAATATCACTATTTTAACACCTGATCATAATAGGTATTATAATTTCATAATTTAATTAACATCTACCAACATGCCGGTTGGATCGCTTTTGCGACTACCAAACCGTATCATTATATAGAGTTAAATCAAAACAATAAATTTTCACGGACAATAAGTGAATCTTAAATTATCCACAATTCGGGTTTCATAATATTATTTGATATCTATAAATCATTATGATTGGGTCACTTTGGTGACTACCAAATCCCACATAATATAGATTCAAATCAACTGCTCTCTTTTGTGGACATAAAGTGAATAACGAAGTGTTCACAAACAAATTCGTTAACATGACTTGATATCTACGAGTCATACTGATTGGGTCACTTTGGTGACTGTCAAATCTATCATTATGTAGATAATAAGTCAAAACAATAATTTTTCACCTAATCATAAGGTGAATAAAAACAAATTGCTCACAATTACTTGAGCAGTCCGATTGTACATAATGCTCACTCCAAAAATCAAAATTTCTTAAGTGGGTTTAGCCGAATCTGGACAAAAGAAAATAAGGGCTGCATGGCTCTACAAATCCATTCTCGTGAGGAGACTGTACATATACATACATCATCATTGTCATTATCCTCCAAAACAACATGTAGCATAGGTGGTTTCAAATATAAGAGAACGCATAATACATATCAATACATCCATGCTAATCACGGAATGCGCTAATTTGTCTCACGTACGTTACCCATATGCATCCACTAAAATCCGTGCGTGTCTATCTCAATCTCGGTTGAAAGAAACAAACACGAACCAACGTGTATCATAAAAACCCCAATCGATTAACGTGTATCATAAATTAACACTTACGGTTAATGCAATTCGGTCGACCCGAAACCGAGAACGATAAAACTCAATTTATGTATTTGTTCGCTTATTGGAAAATCATGATGTTCGTAAACCTAAGGCTTTGATACCACATGTAAAATTAATTCTTAATGGGGTTAGATAATTAACACCCTACATTATGCCAGGATCTAGAACTATCACAATTATCACAATACAAACATTAAGCGGAACTTAAGGAATCAAGAACGGCGTACCCGGATCCATTTATGCGGAACTTGAGCAATCCGGTGAGTGACTGTAGCAACCATAATTTTACTAGAGCATTAAGCCCTAGGTGGAAGACGGTTTCTCTCCCTTGCCTCACTTTCTAGCTGTTTAGTATATCACGTTAATTTGATGGAACCCTAAATGCTCTTTTATAGGCAGAGAGAGGACCGGTTTCCTTAATGAACATTATACTCACTTCCCATCAAAGTAGAGTCTATTTAGGAAACGGCTTCTCTATTTGACCAATACAATAAATAAAGATATGGAGAATCCTATTAAACTCATAATCAACATGTGCCACATAAAATATATGGGCCACCAAAATGACTAAATTAAAATTTAGTCTTACATGGAGAGGGAGTCATCCAATCCACTGCTACAGAAGATTCGGAGGAGATTGCGGATCGATTGTTTAAAGATCTAATGGATAAGGAATTTATTGAGCCCGTCGAAGAAAAGGACATTGGAGACTTCAATGTATGCTCGATAAAACCAGACATTCGATCAGCTTTGCTCACAATAGCCCATAATACTGGCTTCTTTGATTTCGATTCAGACGGTAACCCCACTGACAATTCTCGGAGAGCATGCTTGGTGAAAACCATAGAAGGGTCATTACAACATCTATACAAGTTCTCGAATCACGAAAAGCTCCTAACTCTATTCAATATCAACGAGAATTGCCTCGACTTCCCGAGCCGCTGGTTATCAAAGACGAAGAACATCGCAGTGATTCATCTGGGAAATTGGAGCAGTAGCTCCACAGACAACTACATTGAAGCAGAGTACCCAGATTTCTTAGAACACTTGCGCGATGCAAAATTCCTGAGGTGTTTGAGCCTCAATGGGATCTGTGGAATCACAAAGCTTCCAGATTCCATTTCCACATTAGAATATCTCAACGTATTGGACGCGAAATCTTGTCGGGATTTGGAGAAGTTGCCCAAGGAGATAGGTTTGCTCAGAAAGCTAACGCACTTGGATGTGTCCGGCTGTTACCTGCTGGACGAAATGCCCAAGGAACTTGCTTTGCTTTCGGAGCTCCAAGTTCTCAAGGGATTCATTATTTTTTGCTCAAGGAAAGGCACTAAGCAGTGCACACTGGGTGACTTGGTGAAATTGGAGAAGTTGAGGAAACTCAGCCTCTATGCTAACAAAGAGACCACTGGAGAAAATGGAGAGCTAAACTGCTTATCGGAGTTTGGATCCTTGCGAATATTAGCAATATCGTGGATTGCACCAATTCCTCCCCATTCAGAGCCAATCAAGAAGCTCAACGGCACAAGTGTGGCGTCCCCATCGCTTCCTACAAGCTTAGAGAAATTAGACTTGAGGTGCTGGCCTTTGCCGTCGATGCCCAGTTGGATAAAGCCATGTGAACTCAACAGCTTGAAGAAACTCTACATCAGGGGAGGAAAGCTTTCGCGTCTGCAAATTATACAAGCAGCTGAGGTGTCTGAGTCACCACAATGGAAGGTCAAGATTTTACGTCTCAAGTTCTTGGGAGATCTGATGATGGATTGGGAAGAAGTGGGTACATTGTTTCCAAGCTTGGTGTACTTGGAGAAAGTGGATTGCCCTCAGCTCTCGTCCTTTCCGTTTGAGGGTGTGAGGAGATTCTTAAATGGAATTAAGCACCAGTAGATAAACACAAGGAGAATAAGGAATCTGTGTTGTTGGAGCTTTGTTTGTGTCAATCCTGTAAAGCATATTTAGTTAATAAGCTTGTTGTGTAAGTAATGAAGATTATCAATTTGGTAGAATTATGGTTAGGATTTAAGTTTGGTTGTCAGGTGAATATAAAAACTCTGCAATCTGTCCCGGTTGGAATTAATGAAGAGTCTCTTGTGTGTTTTGTATATGGTTCTCAGAGCAACTGACAAGATCACGAGAGTAACAAACGAGAAAAAAATTCAAATAAGGACAAAACGTTTAACTTTTTCTAAAAGTTATAGAAGCCTTAGAACAAGGCCTTAGAGCATCCGCACCGGTCTTTTTAAATTTTGGACCAAACTACACATTAAAAACTCATTTTATTATTTTAGCTAGCCACTTTTACAATGTCTACATTAGACTCTTTATCCAAAAACTATCTCAATAAAATGTTTTATTTTTATCTGAAAATCATCCTAGCTGGCTTTGTAAGCTCTAGGCATTGGTATTATGGCAGCTCATGATAGGCAGAGAAGTTTCAAATGAAAAAGTAAAGCATTAAAGAAAGAGGTAGCAAGTGAACAGGAGCTCGTTTCAAACAAAGAGTGAATGTAGCAAGTGTTATTAATAGCGAGTCTAATGCGGCACCAATTTTGGACATTTGCTCGTTACTTTAACAAGCAGAGGCGTTTAACGAGAGAGTTGCAGTTGCTCTTAGAGCATCTCCAATCCATACTCTATATTTCTATTTGAGAGTATCAAATCACTCCAACCCATCCTCTCAACCCTCCTCCATTTGAGAGTATTGAATTTTGATACTCTATATTTAGAGGGTAAGAGAAAATATAGAGGACCATCTCTAAAATACTATTCACCTTTTTAAAAGATATTTTTGTCCTTGTTTGCTTTTCTTACTTAATTTTTATCCTCATGAGAGTATTAAAAAAGGTTTTTTTTTTCTTTTCATAAAGTGATTTTAGAGACAAAAATAGAGGGTTTGTGGTTGGTGTAAACATGAATAGTAATTTCCTCTATAATCACTTTATGAGTAAAAAACATTATTTTGATACTTTCAAATGGAGTATTGGATTGGAGATGCTCTTAGAGCATCTCCAACAACCTCAACAGAATTTTAATCAAATTGGTTAGAAAAAGTGCATTTTTCTGGTTTAGCTAGCCCCTAAATTTTTACACTACCCAACAGCCTAGCTTTTTTAAGCTATTCAAACTCATTAACATTATTATTGATATATATATATATATACACACACACACACGTCTTAGCCGTCGGCTAAATAAGCCAAGTGGCTTATTTTTTTGTCCTCATTCAAATTGTTTTCGTATTTGTTAGTTTTGTGTCAATTTTTTTGGGGATTATTGAATCTCCATGACGAGAGGAATCTTAAAAGTAAAAAATTATGATCGAAATCCAATTTTTTTTGAATAAAGACGAAAAAATTGGCTTATTTTTGTCTTTATTCAAAAAAATTAGGTTTCGATCGAATTTTTTTACTTTTTAGATTCCTCTCGTCATGAAGATGTAATAATCCCCCAAAAAATTGACGCAAAACTAACAAATACGAAAAAAATTTGAACAAGGACAAAAAAATAAGCTACTTGGCTTATGTAAAGCCATCCAATACAGCACTCCAACATCGAGCCATCTTGCTTCAAGAGGAGTCACCTTTGGATTTTATACCGCTCCACAAGTGTACTAGTCTTCTGTTCACCTTTGGATTTTATACCGCTCCACAAGTGTCTTCTGTGCAATCCCATTCAATGGTGCGCTGAGAGTCTTCCCATAGATCGTCAGCCATCGGCTCTGATACCATTTGTTGGGAGTTCGTCCGATGCATCGACCCGCCACTGCGTGCTCAGGCCCAATTTGTATGGGAGTAACGGCAAAGAGTCTACCACATTACTTGGGCCCAATATACATTGAATGACCTATATCCACTTAAAAGGCTAAGCCTTGTAAGTGGTGAGCCATCTAATTGTATATTAAGGTCCAAGTTTTTTTCTGTTTATTCGATGTGGGACTCAACGTTCACACATATTCTAACATTTTGTTACTAGTGGAGTACTTTATTACTCCTATATGGAAAGCATTCCTTTCTTTTTCAACAAAAAATACTACTCCCTCCGTCCCCTTTTTAAAGTCCAGTATTCTATTTTGGGCTGTCCCTTAATAAGTGTCCATTTTGTAAAGTTAGTGGGTAAAAGTTGATACGTTTTCCATTTTGCCCCTAAAAGTAGATTCTATTTTAAAAAATTAGTGAGTAAAAGTGTAATGATGATGTCTCCATAGAGGGTAAGTAGGGAAAGTGGAGGTAAAAATTTGATGTGAAATGTGTAACTGCCTAGTAATTTTTTATAATGCTTGATCTGAACCGTTAGGATTTCACTTATTACCAATTATAGCATTGTCACCAAAATCGAAGATCACTCGATATCGGCGACCACATAATATACTTGGATCGGAGGACAAAAATGAGACTCGGGTGAAACTAGGAGGACCATTTATATAAATTTCCCAAAAATATATGTCTATTAAGCCGGTCCTTCCGGGTCAAAATCCCTACCCGCCACTTATGACCATGGCGTTCGCTTATACATTTCCAGCCAATGTTGTCTCGCCCACAGAGATGTATAAGTTCGTAAACCTTTGTCGTTTTGGTTACTGTTGTAGTGTGAGTCGTAATGATAACGTTTCTCTGCGTAGTACCATTTGAGGTTCAATTGATAACGCTTATGGGGATAGAAGTGATAGTAGGTTTTGTGTTAGAAATTAGAATTGTTGATTTTGCTTATGTTCTATGACAAAATTGATTTCTTAAAAGTATTGGTAAAATGTTTTTATTAAAAAGTCATTTTGAAAAACAAGGAAATGCTTTGCTGTAATCCTAAATAAAACTAATGTTTTGATATGAGTTTATAGCTAATTGCCTTCGTGCAAAAAGGGTTCTTTAGTGGGCAATAGTTATTAACCTTTTTGTTATCTAAAGCCCGCAAATGAGCTACACATGATCAATAATACATAATTTCATTTTTCTTCACACTAATAACGATACTGCCAACGAGTCACCTATTAGATTAGAGTCATTGCACCTAGGGGTGGAGCAAGGAATTTTGTTTGCTGGGGCCAAAAGTTAGATTCACATGTTAGATACTTTTCATTTACAAATCCAAAGAATAACTAAATTAAGAAGTTAATTATAAAATAGATATACACTTATAAAATGTATTTCTGCTTTATAATTAATTGGTCCCAAAGACTAGATACATTTTGAAAATGATGCACGACTGGTTTAGTCCCAGCGATTACCTGGTATACGTGGGACAAAAAACAGTAAATAAATGGGGACCAAAATAGACGGGCAGAGTGATCTTGTACACTTACATTAGGCTAGGAGGACAAAAATGAAAAAGGCAGAAAAGACTACTCCAAGAAGTATGTGTGGAGTCTTTGGATCAAAGACAAGCACGCCCTAAGTCAATGGGAATATGAAGGGCTTACCATCAACATCGACCAAGACAATGGGCAGAACCATCCAATGACCAAGACTTAGCATTTAACTCCGTGGAACCCATGATGACTCCGATAGGATGTCTATTTAATTTTTTTCTAAAATATATAACGGGGCTGGGGTTCTTACCAATTTTTTTTTTTTTTGTCAAACTTTAGAGATACTTTCATTGAAGCAGTTTGTTTTTCATGAGAGCTGCTTTTCCCGGCTTCGGATCCTCTGTCTTGATTTTCCTGTCCGAGTCCCCTGTCCCATACTTTCCCTTGTGCCACGTAGCCACCCCAAGCACCAGTCCAATTTCCCTCTAACTCTGTTAACGTACTAGTTAACCCCCCAACTCTGTTACGGACAAAACTTTCTTTGTTGAATTTTTATTTTTTTATTTTTGTGGGGTCCATTACGAGTCCTATAAAGATAATTTAAATCACAACTTATTCTTAAAATATTTTTTATGGGTTCTTAAAAAATTAACTCAATCCGTTACTAGTTTGCCTGTTTCAGAATTAATAGGGCATCCTACGAATTCTTTAATATATAAACGGTCTAAAAAAATTAAGTGCTCTAATTTTCAATACATTTGAACTGATGCAAAAATATTATTTTTCTGATCATTTTATCCTAAAATGTCATAATTAATTTTTGTCTCTAAGACTCTAATAATCAAGTTTCTGCTCTACATGATTCCAAATAAAGAGCACACACTTAATTATGAGAGCTCTAAAGACAAAAAATAATTATAATCTATTAGGATAAAATGATCAAAAAAATATGATCTTCGCACCGGTTCAAACGGTTTGAAAATTGAAGTAATTATTTTTTTAATCATATTTTTCAATATATAAACAATCTAAAAAAATTAAGTGCTCCAATTTTTAATCTGTTAGAATCGGTGCGAAGATTTTACTTTTTTGATTATTTTATCCGAAAGGGTCATAACCAATTTTTGTCTATAGAGCTCTCATAATCAAGTTTTTGCTCTATAGAGTTCCAAATAAAGAGCAAATACTTATTTATAATTAATTATAAGAGTCTTAAAGACAAAAATTATTTATGACTTTTAATAATAAAATGATAAAAAAAAAAAAAGATTTTTGCACTAGTTCAAATGGATTGAAATTTGAAGCACTTTTTTTTAGACCGTTTATATATTAAAGAATTCGTAGAATGTCCTATTAATTCTGAAACAGGCAAACTAGTAACGGATTGAGTTAATTTTTTAAGAACCCATAAAAAATATTTTAAGAATAAGTTGTGATTTAAATTATCTTTATAGGACTCATAATGGACCCCACAAAAATAAAAAAATAAAAATTCAACAAAGAAAGTTTTGTCCGTAACAGAGTTGGGGGGTTAACTGGTACGTTAACAGAGTTAGAGGAAAATTGGACTGGTGCTTGGGGGGCTACGTGGCACAAGGGAAAGTATGGGACAGGGGACTCGGACAGAAAAATCAAGATAGAGGATCCGAAGCCGAAAAAACGAGCTTCTCTACCCTGTCCTATATTTTTGAAACAATAAATAGAAAAGAGTGTGATATTGGACAACAACTGGGGATGTATCTCAGATGGTAGAGCGCTCGCTTAGCATGCGAGAGGTACGGGGATCGATACCCCGCATCTCCAATTGCATTCTTCTCATTGTTTTTTCGACTACGTCCCACTTAACTTTTTCTAAAAGTTACGGTTTTGTCCTTGGTTGAATTTTTCGGGTTTTGTTAGTTTTGTACCAAATTTTTATGACTTATTGATTCTACTTCAACAACTGGGGATGTATCTCAGATGGTAGAGTGCTCGCTTAGCATGCGAGAGGTACGGGGATCGATACCCCGCATCTCCAATTGCATTCTTCTCATTGTTTTTTCGACTACGTCCCACTTAACTTTTTCTAAAAGTTACGGTTTTGTCCTTGGTTGAATTTTTCGGGTTTTGTACCAAATTTTTATGACTTATTGATTCTACTTTAAATTTGTTTGTCTTTGTTTTCTAAAATATTTGGGTAAAATAAAAAAAAATATTTTTCCGATTTGTCGAGACAATATGAATTGGAAAACCAAAAACAAAACCATATTTGAATTTTTTTCGGGTTTTGTTAGTTTTGTACCAAACTTTTATGACTTATTGATTCCACTTTAAATTCGTTTGTCTTTGTTTTCCAAAATATTTGGGTAAAAGTAAAAAAAATATATATATATTTTTTCGATTTGTTGAGACAATATGAATTGGAAAACTAAAAAAGTGAAGCGCAAAACTAACAAACGCGAAAAAAATTAAATTAAAGAAAAAATCAATGAAAAAAAATGGAAAAAGTGGTTAGCGGAACGGGTTCTTTTAGGAGTATCATTTAAGACTTCGTTTGGGCCACCAAAAGACCTTGTTTTTGTCCTCTTTAAAAAACTAGTTTCAGCCAAACAGCACTTTAGCCCTAAAGAAAGGGTTAAACCTGAAAAGGGCAAAAAAAAAACCACGGATTTTGTTTCTTCCTCTCATGTACATTAACCTCGTGTTTACAAGATTGAGGAATGTAAACAATTCGATTTAATCAGTTAATAAAAACTTCAACATTTCTTTGATCCGAAAACTAGCTCTTACAAGAATAAATGGGTTAAAAGCACCCCCCCCCCCCCCCCCCAAAAAAAAAAAAAAAAACCCGAGGATTTCGAGACAGGACATTCTCATCGGATCCGTCAACTAAAAGTTTGTTTGACGAAAATAATTTATCTAAAATCCTTAAGCTATAGACAATTTTTTCGGGGAAAACCCACCCAGTTTTAGCCTAACTTTCTTAGCAAAATAATCAAAAGGGTCAAAAGCTGGATTGTAAAAACACTCCAAAAGGGGGAAAAAAATTTCAGTGCCAAGCGGGTACCACGTGGTGCCCGCTCGTGCATCCAAACCGTCCATTTCATTTTTGAACGGCTCAGATTTGGAGAGAGAAAAGGAGAGAGAAAGTATTAGGGTGAGAGGAGAGAGAGGGTTTTAATCCGAGCCGTCCAAAAGTGTATCGGACGGCTCGGATGCGCCGAGCGAGTGCCACGTGGGCAATACCCGCTCGGCACTGAAAAATTCCTCCCAAAAGGGAACCTAAGATCAAAATCCCACTTGCCTGTATTGCACTTTTCGCTGCTACTCCACCTCTCCTGAATTCTTCTTTCAAATTGGTGGGTAAGAGGTGTTGAGATCTGACTGCCATTTTCAAAAGCCTCTCCAAAGCCGCGTATAATTGGATCGGTATCGGAACGGTCTTCTCTCAGAGAAACAAAATAGAAAAAATACAGCTTAAAAGTGGGAGTCGAACGTGATGAGTTAAATAAATAGTCGAAATTACAGATTTCGCTCGGTGGAAATTTTTTGTTGAGTATTTTCCTAAAACAATTCCTCCAAAGGGTGTTCCATACACATTAAAATCAATTCAATTTCTTGCAATTTTATGAATATTTGACTGTTGTATAATACATCTCATCTCCTTCCAATATTTGACTGTTATAATACTTCATGAACTACAAGAAATCAAAGCTAAACTACCACTTTCCTACACTTTCACAGTAGCCAATCACCAAAGTGATATTGGGTCTCAATGAATAGTAGCCAAATAAAATCCAAGAACATGGACAGCACTGCAGCAGCGGACCTATTCAGGGGCACGTGGGGTCACGTGCCCCCACAGAACTCCCAAGTTTTTCTTCTTCCCCGTTATTCTTCCATGTTATAGTCCTTCCTCTGTGAACCAATTTTTGCCAAATAGCTAGCTGTGGGACCTCTTCCAAGCCCAAGTTTTTTTTGGGTAAATTAGCTTGAAATTAAAAAAGGTTAACCGAATGTACAGCCTACAAGGGGCATACCCTAGGAGGAAAAGAAAATGAAAAAAATAAAATAAAAAAATAAAAAAATAAAAAATAAAAGACAAAAGTGCGGTAACCATGCACAACCCGCATGGAGAGTTAGATAAAGTAAATACGTAGAGAAGCCATGTGAACGGTAAGTAAAGTAAATAAAGCTAAATGAAATAGAGCTACCACCTGGCACAACCCGCCAGGCTAGGTAATAAGGTAAGTAAAATAAATAGTCGAGGTCAGAGATGACCACATGATAACCAACACTGAGGAGAAGCCACCAAGTAAGACGGCTACCAAGCAAGCTGAACGGCTACTACAGAGGAACAAGGCATCAAGAGGCTCGTACCAGAGTTGACGGCATCCGACAAGGCCCCGCTGCAAGAGGCCTGCACACCACGCCCAATCCTTCCAGCCTAACCCTCCCTCATCCTAACCTAAGGCTCGCCAAAACTACCCACTGAACCAACTACCCAGTAACCTCCACCACCAAAGCTGGGATAAGAAAACCTAGAACCTAGTACTTCCAAACCCAAGGCTAGCATAATAATCACTCAAAGAGATCAGCTACTACAGAGGGACACGGACCGAGAGAGGCACACCACGACTACTCCCCCTTGACCCTAATCCCCTAGGCTCGCTAACGACTAAAAGCGGAAAGTAAGAGGAACCCCAGAAGAGGCCACTCAAACCCCAAGCGGTCCAAGCTGCCCCTCGCTCAACCAGAAACCATCCACAGATCTAATCAGAGCACCCGCAGCTGCTGCTACTGCAAAACTACCCTTTTCAACCAGAACAGAATTTAATCAAAGACAACTCAGGCAGCTACCCTGCTCAACCAGAACCATCCACAGATCTAATCAGAGCACCCGCAGCTGCTGCTACTGCAAGACTACCCTTTTCAACCAGAACAGAATCTAATCTAATCAAAGATAGCCACGACCACAAGAAACTACACAAACCGCAGGCTAAAAGAACAGGTACTAGGGATATGAGGCTCGACCAAGAGCCTAACCCCCGATTTCAGTCCAACAGATGACCGCCTATCGGGGATCGCCGAACAAACAGTAAACTGGCCCGTTCGTCCAGTAACAAATTGACATAAACAAATAAGTGCAAAGCGCATATTGAATAACGAAAAGCGCAATGGATACGAATTGTGGAGGTGCTAGTTGCTTGCTGCCCGGGCTGAAGGCAGGCTGTGCCCGACGGCTTGCCTGCCCGGGCTGGCCTGCCAACGGGCTGGCTGATTCCAGCTGGCTGGCCCCTGTTGATGCCTGGCCCCAAACTGGCCCACGGCTGTCGATGACCCACGGCGGCTGGAATCAGTAAACTAGCCAGTAAACAATAAACTGGAAACTGGCCCAGTAAACTGTTTGTCGATGATACCAAACAAACAGTAAACTGGCCCACGGCGGCTGCTGATGACCCACGCCTGTACGGCCGCACGCGGTTGAGCAGCCCTCAACTCCGGCAAGTTCAGACCGGCAGCTGGTGGCTGTGATTCAGTCGGCCGCTCGAGATCCGGCTAGCTAACAGCACCCCAAGGTCCCCGTCGTCGTCGCCGGACTGAACAGCAACCCAAGGGCGCCATCGCCGTCGCTGGTCTTCTATGTGAGATCGTTGACCTCCGACCTCTGACTTGGGATTGATAGCCCACCGAAGGCGGGGTTGGGCTGGGGATGATGGCCAACGACTATTGAGCCACGGGTTGAGCCACGAGCCGGAGCTATGTCCGGCGGCCACCGCTTGAAACCCACTGAAACAAAAGGAGACCGGATGGTAGTGGCTATGTTGGTAACCCCTGAAATCGGATGGATTACCGACCGCGGGTTTGACTTGGACGCCCACCGATGGAACAAATCCCGCCTGGTTCAGTGTATGCGTGAGATCCAGAAATCTGGTTCAGTGTATGCGTGAGATCCCCTTTTCTGGAAACCCACTTGCTAGGATTTTGGGATCCCAGTGGCTCCGGGACCCGCCTATGAGGATTGTTAAAACCCACGGCTGGAATGGCCGGATAAAGGTTGGCCGGACCAGGAGGTTGGACCGGATATGGGTTTGGGCGGTGGATGAGAACTTCTCTAGAGAGAGAAGTTCCCTTGCCCCTCGTACGGCTTCCCAAGCCCAAGTTGTTTGCACTCACACCACATAATTAATACTCCTAAGTTTTTCTTCTTCTCCGTTATTCTCCCACGTTATAGTCCTTCCTCTGTGAATCAATTTCTGCCAAACAACTAGTTGTGAGACCTCTTCCAAGTCCAAGTCGTTTGCAGTCACATCACATAATTACTACTCCTAAGTTTTTCTTCTTCTCCGTTATTCTTAATTCCACACTATAGTCCTTCCTCTGTGAACCAATTTCTGCCAAACAGTTAGCTGTGGGACATCTTTAAAGTCCAAATCATTTGCAGTCACACCACATAATTAATACTCCTAAGTTTTTCTTCTTCTCCGTTATTCTCCCACGTTATAGTCCTGCCTCTGTGAACCAATTTCTGCCAAACAGATAGTTGTGGGACCTCTTCCAAGTCCAAGTCGTTTGCAGTCACACCACTTAATTAA
Source organism: Rhododendron henanense subsp. lingbaoense (assembly GCA_020567845.1). Classification (NCBI taxonomy): domain Eukaryota; kingdom Viridiplantae; phylum Streptophyta; class Magnoliopsida; order Ericales; family Ericaceae; genus Rhododendron; species Rhododendron henanense. The sequence goes on along the minus strand of CM036319.1, from coordinate 41,085,961 downwards.
TACCCCTAAGTTTTTCTTCTTCTCCGTTATTCTTAATTCCACGCCATAATCCTTCGTCTGTGAACCAATTTCTGCCAAACAACTAGTTGTGGGACCTTTTCTAAGTCCAAGTCGTTTGCAGTCACACCACATAATTAATACTCCCAAAAAAATTTTCTTCTCCGTTATTCTTCCATGTTATAGTCCTTCCTTTGTGAACCAATTTCTGCCAAACAGTTAGTTGTGGGACCTCTTTCAAGTCCAAATCATTTGTAGTCACACCACATAATTAATACTCCTAAGTTTTTCTTCTTCCCCGTTATTCTTCCACGTTATAGTCCTTCCTCTGTGAACCAATTTCTGCGAAACTGCTAGCTGTGGGACCTCTTCCAAGTCCAAGTCGTTTGCAGTCACACCACATAATTAATACTCCTAAGTTTTTCTTCTTCTCCGTTATTCTTTCACATTATGGTCCTTCCTCTGTGAACCAATTTTTGCCAAACAGCTAGCTGTGGGACCTCTTCCAAGTCCAAATTGTTTGAAGTCACACCGCATAATTAATACTCCTAAGTTTTTCTTCTTCTCCGTTATTCTTCCACGTTATAGTCCTTCATCTGTGAACCAATTTCTGCGAAACAGTTAGCTGTGGGACCTCTTCCAAGTCCAAGTCGTTTGCAGTCACACCACATAATTAATACTCCTATGTTTTTCTTCTTCTCCGTTATTCTCCCACGTTATAGCCCTTCCTTTGTGAACCAATTTATGCCAAACAGCTAGTTGTGGGACCTCTTCCAAGTCCAAGTTGTTTGCAGTCAAACCATATAATTAATACTCCTAAGTTTTTCTTCTTCTCCGTTATTCTTAATTCCACGCTATAGTCCTTCCTCTGTGACCCAATTTCTGCCAAACAACTAGTTATGGGACCTCTTCCAAGTCAAAGTCGTTTGCAGTCACACCACAAAATTAATACTCCTAAGTTTTTCTTTTTTTCCGTTATTCTTCCACGTTATAATCCTTCCTTTGTGAACCAATTTCTGCCAAACAGTTAGCTGTGGGACCTCTTCCAAGTCCAAATCATTTGTAGTCACACCACATAATTAATACTCCTAAGTTTTTATTCTTCTCCGTTATTCTTCCACGTTATAGTCCTTCCTATGTGAACCAATTTCTGCGAAAAAGATTGCTGTGGGACCTCTTTCAAGTCCAAGTCGTTTGCAGTCACACCACATAATTAATACTTCCTAAGTTTTTCTTCTTCTCCGTTATTCTTTCACGTTATAGTCCTTCCTCTGTGAACTAATTTCTGCGAAACAGCTAGCTGTGGGACCTCTTCCAAGTCCAGGTCGTTTGCAGTCACAACACATAATTAATACTCCTAAGTTTTTCTTCTTCGCCGTTATTCTTTAACATTATGGTCCTTCCTCTGTGAACCAATTTTTGCCAAACAGTTAGCTGTGGGACCTCTTCCAAGTCCAAATCGTTTGCAGTCACACCACAATATTAATACTCCTAAGTTTTTCTTCTTCTCCGTTATTCTTCCACGTTATAGTCCTTCATCTGTGAACCAATTTTTGCCAAACAGCTAGCTGTGGGACCCCTTCCAAGTCCAAATCATTTGTAGTCACACCACATAATTAATACTCTGAAGTTTTTATTCTTCTCCGTTATTCTTCAACGTTATAGTCCATCCTATGTGAACCAATTTCTGCGAAACAGCTTGCTGTGGGACCTCTTTCAAGTACAAGTCATCTGCAGTCAAACCACATAATTAATACTTCCTAAGTTTTTCTTCTTCTCCGTTATTCTTTCCCGTTATAGTCCTTCCTCTGTGAACAAATTTCTGCCACACAGCTAGTTGTGGGACCTCTTCCAAGTCCAAGTCGTTTGCAGTCACACCACATAATTAATACTCCTAAGTTTTTCTTCTTCTGCGATATTCTTAATTCCACGCTATAGTGCTTCCTCTGTGAACCAATTTCTGCCAAACAACTAGTTGTGGGACCTCTTCTAAGTCCAAGTCGTTTGCAGTCACACCACATAATTAATACTTCTTAAGTTTTTCTTCTTCTCCGTTATTCTTTCACGTTATAGTCCTTCCTCTGTGAACTAATTTCTGCGAAATAGCTAGCTGTGGGACCTCTTCCAAGTCCAAGTCGTTTGCAGTCACACCACATAATTAATACTCCTAAGTTTTTCTTCTTCGCCGTTATTCTTTCACATTATGGTCCTTCCTTTGTGAACCAATTTTTGCCAAACAGCTAGCTGTGGGACCTCTTCCAAGTCCAAATCTTTTGCAGTCACACCACATTATTAATACTCCTAAGTTTTTCTTCTTCTCTGTTATTCTTCCACGTTATAGTCCTTCATCTGTGAACCAATTTTTGCCAAACAGCTAGCTGTGGGACCCCTTCCAAGTCCAAATCGTTTGTAGTCACACCACATAATTAATACTCTGAAGTTTTTATTCTTCTCCGTTATTCTTCCACGTTATAGTCCTTCCTATGTGAACCAATTTCTGCGAAACAGCTTGCTGTGGGACTTCTTTCAAGTCCAAGTCGTTTGCAATCAAACCACATAATTAATACTTCCTAAGTTTTTCTTCTTCTCCGTTATTCTCCCACGTTATAGTCCTTCCTTTGTGAACCAATTTATGCCAAATAGCTAGTTGTGGGACCTCTTCGAAGTCCAAGTTGTTTGCAGTTACACCATATAATTAATACTCCTAAGTTTTTCTTCTTCTCTGTTATTCTTAATTCCACGCTATAGTCCTTCCTCTGTGAACCAATTTTTGCCAAACAACTAGTTATGGGACCTCTTCCTAGTTCAAGTCGTTTGCTGTCACACCACATAATTAATACTCCTAAGTTTTTCTTCTTTTCCGTTATTCTTCCACGTTATAGTCCTTCCTCTGTGAACCAATTTCAGAAAAACAGTTAGCTGTGGGACCTCTTCCATGTCCAAATCATTTTTAGTCACACCACATAATTAATACTCCTTAATTTTTATTCTTCTCCGTTATTCTTCCACGTTATAGTCCTTCCTATGTGAACCAATTTCTGCGAAACAGCTTGCTGTGGGACCTCTTTCAAGTCCAAGTCGTTTGCAGTCACACCACATAACTAATACTTCCTAAGTTTTTCTTCTTCTCAGTTATTCTTTCACATTATAGTTCTTCCTCTGTGAACCAATTTCTGCCAAACAGCTAGTTGTGGGACCTCTTCCAAGTCCAAGTCGTTTGCAGTCACACCACATAATTAATACTCCTAAGTTTTTATTCTTCTCCGTTATTCTTAATTCCACGCTATAGTCCTTCCTCTGTGAACCAATTTCTGCCAAACAGCTAGCTGTGGGACCTCTTCCAAGGCCTATTCGTTTGCAGTCACACCATATAATTAATACTCCTTAGTTTCTCTTCTTCTCAGTTATTCTTCCACGCTATAGTCCTTCCTCTGTGAACCAATTTCTGCCAAACAACTAGTTGTGGGACCTCTTCTAAGTCCAAGTCGTTTGCAGTCACACGACATAATTAATACTCCTAAGTTTTTCTTCTTCTCCGTTATTCTTCCACGTTATAGTCCTTCCTCTGTGAACCAATTTCTGCCAAACAGTTAGTTGTGGGACCTCTTCCAAGTCCAAATCATTTGTAGTCATACCACATAATTAATACTCCTAAGTTTTTATTCTTCTCCGTTATTCTTCCACGTTATAGTCCTTCCTATGTGAACCAATTTCTGCGAAACAACTAGCTGTGGGACCTCTCCCAAGTCCAAGTCGTTTGCAGTCGCACCACATAATTAATACTCCTAAGTTTTTCTTCTACTCCGTTATTCTCCCACGTTATAGTCCTTCCTTTGTGAACCAATTTATGCCAAACAGCTAGTTGTGGGACCTCTTCCAAGTCCCAGTTGTTTGCAGTCACACCATATAATTAATACTCCAAAGTTTTTCTTCTTCTCCATTATTCTTAATTCCACGCTATAGTCCTTCCTCTGTGAACCAATTTCTGCCAAACAACTAGTTATGGGACCTCTTCCAAGTCCAAGTCGTTTGAAGTCCCACCACATAATTAATACTCCTAAGTTTTTCTTCTTTTCCGTTATTCTTCCACGTTATATTCCTTCCTCTGTAAACCAATTTCTGCCAAACAGTTAACTGTGGGACCTCTTCTAACTCCAAATCATTTGTAGTCACAACACATAATTAATACTCCTAAGTTTTTATTCTTCTCCGTTATTCTTCCACGTTATAATCCTTCCTATGTGAACCAATTTATGCAAAACAGCTTGTTGTGGGACCTCTTTAAAGTCCAAGTCATTTGCAGTCACACCACATAATTAATACTTCCTAAGTTTTTCTTCTTCTCAGTTATTCTTTCACGTTATAGTCCTTCCTCTGTGAAACAATTTCTGCCAAACAGCTAGTTGTGGGACCTCTTCCAAGTCCATGTCGTTTGCAGTCACACCACATAATTAATACTCCTAAGTTTTTCTTCTTCTCCGTTATTCTTAATTCCACGCTATAGTTCATCCTCTGTTAACCAATTTCTGCCAAACAGCTAGCTGTGGGACCTCTTCCAAGGCCTATTCGTTTGCAGTCACACCACATAATTAATAGTACTCCTAAGTTTTTCTTCTTCTCCGTTATTCTTCCACGTTATAGTCCTTCCTTTGTGAACCAATTTCTGCCAAACAGTTAGCTGTGGGACCTCTTCCAAGTCCATGTCGTTTGCAGTCACACCACATAATTAATACTCCTAAGTTTTTCTTCTTCTCCGTTATTCTTAATTCCACGCTATAGTTCATCCTCTGTTAACCAATTTCTGCCAAACAGCTAGCTGTGGGACCTCTTCCAAGGCCTATTCGTTTGCAGTCACACCACATAATTAATAGTACTCCTAAGTTTTTCTTCTTCTCCGTTATTCTTCCACGTTATAGTCCTTCCTTTGTGAACCAATTTCTGCCAAACAGTTAGCTGTGGGACCTCTTCCAAGTCCAAATCATTTGTAGCCACACCACATAATTAATACTCCTAAGTTTTTATTCTTCTCCGTTATTCTTCCACGTTATAGTCCTTCCTATGTGAACCAATTTATACAAATCAGCTTGCTGTGGGACCTCTTTAAAGTCCAAGTCGTTTGAAGTCACACCACATAATTAATACTTCCTAAGTTTTTCTTCTTCTCAGTTATTCTTTCACGTTATAGTCCTTCCTCTGTGAACCAATTTCTGCCAAACAGCTAGTTGTGGGACCTCTTCCAAGTCCAAGTCGTTTGCTGTCACACCACATAATTAATACTCCTAAGTTTTTCTTCTTCTCCGTTTTTCTTAATTCCACGCTATAGTCCTTCCTCTGTTAACCAATTTCTGCCAAACAGCTAGCTGTGGGACCTCTTCCAAGGCCTATTCGTTTGCAGTCACACCACATAATTAATACTCCTAAGTTTTTCTTCTTCTCCGTTATTCTTCCACGTTATAGTCCTTCCTTTGTGAACCAATTTCTGCCAAACAGTTAGCTGTGGGACCTCTTCCAAGTCCAAATCATTTGTAGTCACACCACATAATTAATACTCCTAAGTTTTTATTCTTCTCCGTTATTCTTCTACGTTTTAGTCCTTCCTACGTGAACCAATTTCTGCGAAACAGCTTGCTGTGGGACCTCTTTCAAGTCCAAGTCGTTTGCAGTCACACCACATAATTAATACTCCTAAGTTTTTCTTCTTCGCCGTTATTCTTTCACATTATGGTCCTTCCTCTGTGAACCAATTTTTGCCAAACAGCTAGCTGTGGGACCTCTTCCAAGTCCAAATCGTTTGCAGTCACACCACATTATTAATACTCCTAAGTTTTTCTTCTTCTCCGTTATTCTTCCACGTTATAGTCATTCATCTGTGAACCAATTTTTGCCAAACAGCTAGCTGTGGGACCCCTTCCAAGTCCAAATAATTTGTAGTCACACCACATAATTAATACTCCTAAGTTTTTATTCTTCTCCGTTATTCTTCCACGTTATAGTCTTTCCTATGTGAACCAATTTCTGCGAAACAGCTTACTGTGGGACCTCTTTCAAGTCCAAGTCGTTTGCAGTCACACCACATAATTAATACTTCCTAAGTTTTTCTTCTTCTCCGTTATTCTTTCCCGTTATAGTCCTTCCTCTGTGAACCAATTTCTGCCAAACAGCTAGTTGTGGGACCTCTTCCAAGTCCAAGTCGTTTGCAGTCACACCACATAATTAATACTCCTAAGTTTTTCTTCTTCTCCGTTATTCTTCCACGTTCTAGTCCTTCCTCTGTGAACCAATTTATGCCAAACAGTTAGTTGTGGGACCTCTTCCAAGTCCAAATCATTTGTAGTTATACCACATAATTAATACTCCTAAGTTTTTATTCTTCTCCGTTATTCTTCCACGCTATAGTCCTTCCTCTGTGAACCAATTTCTGCGAAACAACTAGTTGTGGGACCTCTTCTAAGTCCATGTCGTTTGCAGTCACACCACATAATTAATACTCCTAAGTTTTTCTTCTTCTCCGTTATTCTTCCACGTTATAGTCCTTTTTCTGTGAACCAATTTCTGCCAAACAGTTAGTTGTGGCACCTCTTTCAAGTCCAAATCATTTGTAGTCATCCCACATAATTAATACTCCTAAGTTTTTATTCTTCTCCCTTATTCTTCCACGTTATAGTCCTTCCTATGTGAACCAATTTCTGCGAAACAACTAGCTGTGGGACCTCTTCCAAGTCCAAGTCGTTTGCAATCGCACCACATAATTAATACTCCTAAGTTTTTCTTCTACTCCGTTATTCTCCCACGTTATAGTCCTTCCTTTGTGAACCAATTTATGCCAAACAGCTAGTTGTGGGACCTCTTCCAAGTCCAAGTTGTTTGCAGTCACACCAAATCATAAATACTCCAAAGTTTTTCTTCTTCTCCGTTATTCTTAATTCCACGCTATAGTCCTTCCTCTGTTAACCAATTTCTGCCAAACAACTAGTTATGGGACCTCTTCCAAGTCCAAGTCGTTTGCAGTCACACCACATAATTAATACTCCTAAGTTTTTCTTCTTTTCCGTTATTCTTCCATGTTATAGTCCTTCCTCTGTGAACCAATTTCTGCCAAACAGTTAGCTGTGGGAATTCTTCCAAGTCCAAATCAATTGTAGTCACACCACATAATTAATACTCCTAAGTTTTTCTTCTTCTCCGTTATTCTTCCACGTTATAGTCCTTCCTCTGTATACCAATTTCTGCCAAACTGTTAGGTGTGGGACCTCTTCCATGTCCAAGTCGTTTGCAGTCACACCACATAATTAATACTCCTAAGTTTTTCTTCTTCTCCGTTATTCTTAATTCCACGCTATAGTCCTTCCTCTGTTAACCAATTTCTGCCAAACAACTAGCTGTGGGACCTCTTCCAAGGCCTATTCGTTTGCAGTCACACCACATAATTAATACTCCTAAGTTTTTCTTCTTCTCCGTTATTCTTCCACGTTATAGTGCTTCCTTTGTGAACCAATTTCTGCCAAACAGTTAGTTGTGGGACCTCTTCCAAGTCCAAATCATTTGTAGTCACACCACATAATTAATACTCCTAAGTTTTTATTCTTCTCCGTTATTCTTCCACGTTATAGTCTTTCCTATGTGAACCAATTTCTGCGAAACAGCTTACTGTGGGACCTCTTTCAAGTCCAAGTCGTTTGCAGTCACACCACATAATTAATACTTCCTAAGTTTTTCTTCTTCTCCGTTATTCTTTCCCGTTATAGTCCTTCCTCTGTGAACCAATTTCTGCCAAACAGCTAGTTGTGGGACCTCTTCCAAGTCCAAGTCGTTTGCAGTCACACCACATAATTAATACTCCTAAGTTTTTATTCTTCTCCGTTATTCTTTCACGCTATAGTCCTTCCTCTGTGAACCAATTTCTGCGAAACAACTAGTTGTGGGACCTCTTCTAAGTCCATGTCGTTTGCAGTCACACCACATAATTAATACTCCTAAGTTTTTCTTCTTCTCCGTTATTCTTCCACGTTATAGTCCTTTTTCTGTGAACCAATTTCTGCCAAACAGTTAGTTGTGGCACCTCTTTCAAGTCCAAATCATTTGTAGTCATCCCACATAATTAATACTCCTAAGTTTTTATTCTTCTCCCTTATTCTTCCACGTTATAGTCCTTCCTATGTGAACCAATTTCTGCGAAACAACTAGCTGTGGGACCTCTTCCAAGTCCAAGTCGTTTGCAATCGCACCACTTAATTAATACTCCTAAGTTTTTCTTCTACTCCGTTATTCTCCCACGTTATAGTCCTTCCTTTGTGAACCAATTTATGCCAAATAGCTAGTTGTGGGACCTCTTCCAAGTCCAAGTTGTTTGCAGTCACACCAAATCATAAATACTCCAAAGTTTTTCTTCTTCTCCGTTATTCTTAATTCCACGCTATAGTCCTTCCTCTGTTAACCAATTTCTGCCAAACAACTAGTTATGGGACCTCTTCCAAGTCCAAGTCGTTTGCAGTCACACCACATAATTAATACTCCTAAGTTTTTCTTCTTTTCCGTTATTCTTCCATGTTATAGTCCTTCCTCTGTGAACCAATTTCTGCCAAACAGTTAGCTGTGGGAATTCTTCCAAGTCCAAATCAATTGTAGTCACACCACATAATTAATACTCCTAAGTTTTTCTTCTTCTCCGTTATTCTTCCACGTTATAGTCCTTCCTCTGTATACCAATTTCTGCCAAACTGTTAGGTGTGGGACCTCTTCCATGTCCAAGTCGTTTGCAGTCACACCACATAATTAATACTCCTAAGTTTTTCTTCTTCTCCGTTATTCTTAATTCCACGCTATAGTCCATCCTCTGTTAACCAATTTCTGCCAAACAACTAGCTGTGGGACCTCTTCCAAGGCCTATTCGTTTGCAGTCACACCACATAATTAATACTCCTAAGTTTTTCTTCTTCTCCGTTATTCTTCCACGTTATAGTGCTTCCTTTGTGAACCAATTTCTGCCAAACAGTTAGCTGTGGGACCTCTTCCAAGTCCATGTCGTTTGCAGTCACACCACATAATTAATACTCCTAAGTTTTTATTCTTCTCCGTTATTCTTCCACGTTATAGTCCTTCCTATGTGAACTAATTTCTGCGAAACAGCTTGCTGTGGGACCTCTTTCAAGTCCAAGTCGTTTGCAGTCACACCACATAATTAATACTTCCTAAGTTTTTCTTCTTCTCCGTTATTTTTTTCAGGTTATAGTCCTTCCTCTGTGAACCAATTTCTGCGAAACAGCTAGCTGTGGGACCTCTTCCAAGTCCAAATCATTTGTAGTCACACCACATAATTAATACTCCTAAGTTTTTATTCTTCTCTGTTATTCTTCCACGTTATAGTCTTTCCTATGTGAACCAATTTCTGCGAAACAGCTTGCTGTGGGACCTCTTTCAAGTCCAAGTCGTTTGCAGTCACACCACATAATTAATACTTCCTAAGTTTTTCTTCTTCTCCGTTATTCTTTCCCGTTATAGTTCTTCCTCTGTGAACCAATTTCTGTCAAACAGCTAGTTGTGGGACCTCTTCCAAGTCCAAGTCGTTTGCAGTCACACCACATAATTAATACTCCTAAGTTTTTCTTATTTTCCGTTATTCTTCCACGTTATAGTCCTTCCTCTGTGAACCAATTTCTGCCAAACAGTTAGTTGTGGGACCTCTTCCAAGTCCATATCATTTGTAGTCATACCACATAATTAATACTCCTAAGTTTTTATTATTCTCCGTTATACTTACACGCTATAGTCCTTCCTCTGTGAACCAATTTCTGCCACACAACTAGTTGTGGGACCTCTTCTAAGTCCAAGTCGTTTGCAGTCACACCACATAATTAATACTCCTAAGTTTTTATTCTTTTCCGTTATTCTTCCACGTTATAGTCCTTCCACTGTGAACCAATTTCTGCCAAACAGTTAGTTGTGGGACCTCTTCCAAGTCCAAATCATTTGTAGTCATACCACATAATTAATACTCCTAAGTTTTTAATTTTTCTCCGTTATTCTTCCACGTTATAGTCCTTCCTATGTGAACCAATTTCTGCGAAACAACTAGCTGTGGGACCTCTTCCAAGTCCAAGTCGTTTGCAGTCGCACCACGTAATTAATACTCCTAAGTTTTTCTTCTACTCCGTTATTCTCTCACGTTATAGTCCTTCCTTTGTGAACCAGTTTCTGCCAAACAGCTAGTTGTGGGACCTCTTCCAAGTCCAAGTTGTTTGCAGTCACACCATATAATTAATACTCCTAAGTTTTTCTTCTTCTCCGTTATTCTTAATTCCACGCTATAGTCCTTCCTCTGTGAACCAATTTCTGCCAAACAACTAGTTATGGGACCTCTTCCAAGTCCAAGTCGTTTGCAGTCACACCACATAATTAATACTTCTAAGTTTTTCTTCTTTTCCGTTATTCTTCCACGTTATAGTCCTTCCTCTGTGATCCAATTTCTGCCAAACAGTTAGCTGTGGGACCTCTTCCAAGTCCAAATCATTTGTAGTCACACCACATAATTAATACTCCTAAGTTTTTATTCTTCTCCGTTATTCTTCCACGTTGTAGTCCTTCCTATGTGAACCAATTTCTACAAAACAGCTTGCTGTGGGACCTCTTTCAAGTCCAAGTCGTTTGCAGTCACACCACATAATTAATACTTCCTAAGTTTTTCTTCTTCTGAGTTATTCTTTCACGTTATAGTCCTTCCTCTGTGAACCAATTTCTGCCAAACAGCTAGTTGTGGGACCTCTTCCAAGTCCAAGTCGTTTGCAGTCACACCACATAATTAATACTCCTAAGTTTTTATTCTTCTCCGTTATTCTTCCACGTTATAGTCCTTCCTATGTGAACCAATTTCTGCGAAACAGCTTGCTGTGGGACCTCTTTCAAGTCCAAGTCGTTTGCAGTCACACCACATAATTAATACTTCCTATGTTTTTCTTCTTCTTTTCCGTTATTCTTTCACGTTATAGTCCTTCCTCTGTGAACCAATTTCTGCGAAACGGTTTGCTGTGGGACCTCTTTCAAGTCCAAGTCGTTTGCAGTCACACCACATAATTAATACTCCTAAGTTTTTCTTCTTCTGCGTTATTCTTAATTCCACGCTATAGTCCTTCCTCTGTGAACCAATTTCTGCCAAACAACTAGTTGTGGGACCTCTTCTAACTCCAAGTCGTTTGCAGTCACACCACATAATTAATACTCCTATGTTTTTCTTCTTCTCCGTTATTCTTCCACGTTATAGTCCTTCCTCTGTATACCAATTTCTGCCAAACAGTTAGGTGTGGGACCTCTTCCAAGTCCAAATCATTTGTTTTTATACCACATAATTAATACTCCTAAGTTTTTATTCTTCTCCGTTATTCTTCCACGTTATAGTCCTTCCTATGTGAACCAATTTCTGCGAAACAGCTAGCTGTGGGACCTCTTCCAAGTCCAAGTCGTTTGCAGTCACACCACATAATTAATACTCCTAAGTTTTTCTTCTTCTCCGTTATTCTCCCACGTTATAGTCCTTCCTTTGTGAACCAATTTATGCCAAACAGCTAGTTGTGGGACCTCTTCCAAGTCCAAGTCGTTTGCAGTCACACCACATAATTAATACTCCTAAGTTTTTCTTCTTCTCCGTTATTCTTTCACATTATGGTCCTTCCTCTGTGAACCAATTTCTGCCAAACAACTAGTTATGGGACCTCTTCCAAGTCCAAGTCGTTTGCAGTCACACCACATAATTAATACTCCTAAGTTTTTCTTCTTTTCCGTTATTCTTCCACGTTATAGTCCTTCCTCTGTGAACCAATTTCTGCCAAACAGTTAGCTGTGGGACCTCTTCCAAGTCCAAATCATTTGTAGTCACACCACATAATTAATACTCCTAAGTTTTTATTCTTCTCCGTTATTCTTCCACGTTATAGTCCTTCCTATGTGAACCAATTTCTGCGAAACAGCTTGCTGTGGGACCTCTTTCAAGTCCAAGTCGTTTGCAGTCACACCACATAATTAATACTTCCTAAGTTTTTCTTCTTCTCAGTTATTCTTTCACGTTATAGTCCTTCCTCTGTGAACCAATTTCTGCCAAACAGCTAGTTGTGGGACCTCTTCCAAGTCCAAGTCGTTTGCAGTCACACCACATAATTAATACTCCTAAGTTTTTCTTCTTCTCCGTTATTCTTAATTCCATGCTATAGTCCTTCCTCTGTGAACCAATTTCTGCCAAACAGCTAGCTGTGGGACCTCTTCCAAGGCCAAGTCGTTTGCAGTCACACCACATAATTAATACTCCTAAGTTTTTCTTTTTCTCCGTTATTCTTCCACGTTATAGTCCTTCCTTTATGAACCAATTTCTGCAAAACAGCTAGCTGTGGGACCTCTTCCAAGTCCAAGTTGTTTGCAGTCACACCACATAATTAGTACTCCTAAGTTTTTCTTCTTCTCCGTTATTCTTTCACTTTATGGTCCTTCCTCCGTGAACCAATTTTTGCCAAACAGCTAGCTGTGGAACCTCTTCCAAGTCTAAATTGTTTGCAGTCACACCACATAATTAATACTCCAACTTCCAGGGTCTTTCTCTCCCCCCACACTAGCACAGGAGGGCCAGTCCGGACAGTAAATTGAACATTTCAGGTTCAAATTGGAGGTCCAATTTTTACATAGGAAATTAATCAAATTATACTCCCTCCGTCCCAATTTAATTGTCACTTTTTGGGGTTCTTGCCACTTTTCAATTGATTATATCTTATAATTAATAATGTTTTAGGTGATTTTAAAAATATTGTATTATAGAACAAATCGAGATCTATCAAACAAGATGCATATTGGATATAAAATTCATTACCAATTTAAAGATATAACTAATTTTTTTTTCCGGTTAGAATAGAACTGGGACAAGTAAATTGGGACGGAGGGAGTATATCGGAAGTAGTATTTTGCATTTGAATAGTCAAATTGGGATTAAATAAATTATGTGTGTTTTTAATATGTCTTCGCCAAGGTTAGTGAGATATCTTTTGATTGTTTGGGAAAACTAATAAGTACTTTATTTGGTTACTGTTTTTTATTTAATGATGGAGATTTACATTCAGTTTTACAGAATTTATGCTTAATTTCAATCTTTGCTTACGGTTACCATTTATAATACTAAGGTGTGCTTAATTTTAGGGAATTGATATTTGCGCTCCAAGATTTACTACAGGCGCTCCTTTTTTTGTTTTTACACTGTGATATTACTGGCAACATCACAGTGTAAAAATAAAATGTACTGTGATGTTGCCAGCAATATCACAGTATAAAAACAAAAAGGTGGAGCGCCTGCAGTAAATCTGGGAGCGCGAAAATCAGTTCCCTAATTTTAATCTTTCCTTAATACTAGGTGCCCCAGTCCGAACAAATCCCAAGTCCAGCGCTGGACAGCAGTGCCGTAGACAAGCCCGACGGTGGCGGCAAAAGTACCCATCGACTCGACACATGCAAACAGAAGGAGCGAAACGGCCGCGGTGGAGACAACACAAGCGGCAAATGCCAAGCCGCCTCCTGTTCCGGTCGTATTGGCCTCGACGAGAGTCAGAAAACCACGCATATAAGCTCGCGTGAGTGAGAACGTAGTAGCAGTAGAAGATCGATGATAGTTGGAAAAAGCACGTCTCGTCGCAACGAGATGCTTCTGATGGTCCCAGGGCAATGAAGGTCAGGCTGATGGATGCAATGAAAGAAGCATGGATACACAAGAGACCACCAAGGAAGGAATTCTCACTCCTCATCTCTCTGTTGAGTTAAAAGTGAAAGAAAATGAAAGCAGAGTTGGTGGAGATTATGAGGGAAGAAGGGGCTTGGAGAAGTGATAGATATAGTGGAATTCGGAGGACTTATGGGTTTCAAGGGCTATGCATTTGTAAGAGTTCTGGTTGTGATTTGATCCACTTTTGGCAATGAGTTGAAAAAAGGGTTGAGGAATGATGCATAAAACAGAAAAATACAAAGAGATTTGAGTGCTGAATTGTGGATGAATTAGAAGTTAGAACTATAAAAAGAGATTGAGTGCTGAATCATGTGCATGACGACTGGTTACAAATTTGGCAGCCATGATATTTTGTTTTAGGGTTTAGCATAAGAGCAATATGTTATAACACAGACATCCGGACTCAAATTCAAACACGGATGTGTAACTCAGAGACGAAGGCACCTGAGGGCTTATGTTTCGGGGTTTTTTTATAAAAAAATTTAATATTATTTTTAGTTTTTTTGGTTTGTTAAGAATTATATTTTGTATTTGGTGTTATTTAAACATGTAAATGTTTTAAGAATGTGTTTGTTTTGGATCTCAAAACCCAACTTCTCTTTCTGTGCTCATGGTCTCCCATAAGTTTTTTCTTCAATTACTAATCTTGTTTCTCTTTCTATCTCTCTCCTATCCAAAAAAACCTCCCTCAAAATCTAAATAAAACAAATTAAATTTTGAAATTTCAAAACCTTGTTGTTATAGTCCGGCCCCCGCGTTTACAAAATTCTAGTTCCGTTCCTAGATGTGTTCGGAGAGATAATGACTTGAGACCCAGAAATTCACTTGACACGTTGTAACGACCCGCTCCTGTACAATATTGTCTGCTTTGGATGCTTAAAGCCCAAAGACTTCCCAATAGGTCACCCATCTCTGAACTACCCCAGGATGAACACGCTTAACTGTGAAGTTCCTATGCGCTTTGACCCGCCCTCACTGCTTAAAAAGGCCTTGTACAAGTAGGATGGATCTTTTCTTATAAACCATAACTTGTCCCCTCCCGTTCGGACGGAGCTTGCTATCCTGCAGTACCGTCGGCCACCGGAAAGCGGGGTGTCGCAATCTACCCCCCAACGTCCTCGTTGCACAGGCCCAACAACCTCCCCTGGGGTCCGTGGCAGCAGAGCGCATCCTACCCACCACTTTGCCCAGGGCGGGGCTCTGATACCATTTGTAACGACCCGCTTCATCTTTGTACAATATTGTCTGCTTTAGATGCCCAAAGCCTATAGACTTCCTAGTAGGTCATCCATCTCTGGACTATCCCAGGATGAGCACACTTAACTGTGAAGTTCCTATGCGCTTTGGCCCGCCCTCACGGCTTTAAAAGGCCTTGTACAAGTAGAAGGGATCTTTTCTTATAAATCATGACTTGCCCCCTCCCGTCCGGACGGAGCCTGCTTCCTGCAGTACCGCCGGCCACCGAAAAGCGGGGTGTCACACACGTGAGTCTCACGAATGCACTATTATAGGACCCATATGCATTAGACAGCTCCGAACGTATTTTACTATTTCTCAGTCTTTGGATTAATGTCTGTGTCCAAAGCATGCATTATTGTTTGTATACAGAATGTTGTGGAAATAAAATTAATTTTCAGTTAAAAATGACACTATCCATGGAGTGCCAGGAGGTGGTGGTTAATTATAGTTTCATATATCTGCCCCTGTTGTATTATTCTCAAAAATGGGAACATGGGAGATTCTATGAAGAGCTTTGAAAAGCAGCTGCTCGACTTATCTTCTAGCTTTTCTAAGCCATGTCATGTGATGGTTCCAACTTTTTCAGAGAGAAACATCTATATATGTAAATCATGACTTCATTTTTTTGTCTAGTACATATATAAGAACATCAGTTCATGTACTTATTGGGGAAGAGCAGGCGGGAAACGGGGCCGGCTCCTGTCCATTTTCTCCGGACCAATTCGGTCCATTTAGTGCATCCAAGCCGTCCAAAAGTGTTTTGGATGGCTCGGATGCACCCAAATGGACCGAACTGGTCCGGGGAAAATGGACAGGATCCGAGTCCGTGGGAAACATCTATATATGCAAATGGACCGAACTGGTTCGAGAGATTTGGCCAAATGGCCAACAACGAAGAGGCTGACTTTAAAGATGTCGCAAGTTCGAATTTCATGAAAGTTAAACGTTCCAAACCTTAAGGCCACTGAAGGTTTGTTCGATCGATAATTTCTAAAGGCCTGAAATTAGTCGAGGTGCGCATAAACTAACCCGAACATCCAATTATAACAAAAAAAAGTCATCCGAAATCATATCGCTTAGTAGTGTAATTTAATAGTAAGATTAAGATTTATCACTTGGACAGTTGGACCGTCAAAAAATAAAATAAAAAACGAGTAAATTGACCGTCAAAGCTAGTACGAGTATTTCTCATGGCCGGTTCTTGGAACGGTCTAATTTCGGATCCACCCCAAACCGGTCCTTGAGCCCTTCGAAATTCTCACTCCCAAGTCCAAGCAAGAACCCTTAAAACCGGACGCGGATCCTCTGTCCTGATTTCCCAATCCCAGTCCCCTGTCCCACACTTCCCCTTCTGCCACACCAAACATCCATCCAAGTTCCCCTCTAACTCTGTTACATACCAGTTAACTCTATTACGTACAAAATTTCCTTTTGTTGAGTTTTTATTTTTGATTTTTGTGGGACCCATTACGAGTCTTATAAAAATAATTTAAATTGCATGTTATTCTTAAAATATTTTTTTTGGGTGAGTTTTCTTGAAAAAAAATAAACTCAATCCATTATCGATATGGGTTCTTGAAAAAAAAAAAGCTCAATCCGTTATCGATATGGCTGTTTCAAAATTCGTAGGCGCCATACGAAATCTATAAGTCCTCCAATTTTTAATCCATTTGAACCAGTGCGAAAATCTTATTTTTCTTATCATTTCATCCTAAATGATCGAAATGAATTTTTGGCTCTAAGGCCTTTCAACGAGCACCCTAAAACTCTTTATTTAGTTTCATGGCTCTTTTTGGGTGCTCATTGAAAAGTCTTAAAGCCAAAATTCCATTACGACCATTTAGGATGAAATGATAAGAAAAATAAGATCTTCGCACCGATTCAAACGGATTGAAAATAGGAACACTTAATTTTTTAACTATATTTTTTTTGAATATATAAACTGTATAAAAAAATTAAGTTTTCCAATTTCAATCCGTTTGAACCGGTGCGAAGATCTTATTTTTCTTATCATTTCATCCTAAATGGTTGTAATGGATTTTTGGCTCTAAGGCCTTTCAATGGGCATCCTAAGAGAGTCCTGAAACAAAATAAAAAGTCTTAGGGTGGTCATTGAAAGACCTTAGAGCAAAAAATTCATTACGACCATTTAGGATGAAATGATAAGAAAAATAAGATCTTCATACCAATTCAAACGGATTGAAAATTGGAACACTTAAAGAATTCATTGGCGCCTACAAATCCTGAAATAGCCATATCGATAACGGATTGAGCTTATTTTTTTTTCAAAAAAACCCAAAAAAAAATATTTTAAGAATAACATGCAATTTAAATTATTTTTATAAGACTCGTAATGGGTCCCATAAAAATCAAAAATAAAAACTCAACAAAAGGAAATTTTGTACGTAATAGAGTTAACTGGTATGTAACAGAGTTAGAGGGGAACTTGGATGGATGTTTGGTGTGGCTACGTGGCAGAAGGGGAAGTGTGGGACAGGGGACTGGGACAGGGAAATCAGGATAGAGGATCCGCGTCCGCTTCCCCCCCCCCCCCCCCCCCCCCCCGGACCCACCCCTCCTTTTCCGTTTTACCCTCCCCCCTTTTCCTTCCAGTTTTTCTTCTTCTTTTTTTTCTACTTCTTTTTTTTCTCCATTCTCCCCTTCCGTTCTTTCCAGTTTAAATCCTTCTTTTTTTTTTCTAATTTTCAATTCTTTTCTGTATTTGTTTCCTTTCCCCTTTCTTCCCCTTTTTTTTTTCACTCAAATTCTATTTTCAATTAACCACCACAATACCATATTTAAGACCAACGCTCCGCGCCCAAGCTAACATATCTTCTATGCTTTCAAAAATCTATATAAAAAAAAAACGAATATGTATAAGTACAACATTAACCAGTCTTAACATATTTTCTCTACTTTTAATACCAAAACAATTTGAACAATTAAAAAATATGGTTAAAAAATTAAGTAGTCCAATTTTTAATCCGTTTGAACGGGTGTGAAGATTTTACTATTCTGATCATATTATTCTAAAGAGATATAATCAAATTTTGTCTCTAAGGCTCTCATAATCACATCTCTGCTTCATAGGATTGCAAATTGATGGTAAGAAAATTTTATTTAACCAAAACGGTGCCGTTTTGGCTCTAAGGCTCTGTATGAGATTATTTTCAGGGAAGTCCAAAAGCACATATTATATTAGTATGTCGTTTGTTTTTTTTTCTTTTTTTAATTTTCAATTATTTTCTTTATTTGTTTCTTTTCTCATTTACCTCCCTTCTGTTTTTTTTTTTGGGTTAACTCAATCTGGTTATTAAAAAAAAGAAGAAGAAGTGGTCAGTGGTCTAGGCAACCGAGCAACCGAATAATTTTTCCTCCTAGGTTCCGCAAAAAACAAAATTTTCTTGCCGATAAAAAAAAAATCTCTCAAAAAAATTTCAATGCAACAGTTATTTATAATACATATCTCACAAAATGTGGGGATCACATGTGACAGCGTTACAAATAACTATTGCATTGAAATTTTTTTCCGATAGAGACAGACTAAGAACTCCTCGTAAACAAACAAAAGGGCAACTACTAGTAGAGTGTATGTTTCTGTAGAACTTCAAACTAAAAAGAAAGAAAAAAAGAGAAAAAAAAGAAAAAAAGATTTCAAACTAGATAGAAATAAAAGGAAATAAAGCGGTAAAAAAAAAGAAAAAAAGATTTCAAACTGGATAGAAATAAAAGGAAATAAAGCGGGAAAAAAAAAAACCGGAAAGAAAGAAAGAAAAGGGGGAAAAAAAAAGGCAAATTGGAAAAGACTTTCTTTTTCTCTCGAAACTAAAGAGGTTGGAAAATTGGGAAAACTATGTATTTTTGTGGTAGTTTAAACGGTATAAAGAGGTTGGAAAATTAAGTGTTCCAAAATTCAATCCGTTTGAACGGGTGGAAAGATTTTAGTTTTCTGATCATTTTATTCTAAATGATCATAATTAAATTTTGACTGTAGAGCTCTCGTTGATTAACCCTAAGAAAGTCGTAGAATCAAATATCTCTTAGCGTTAATTAACGAGAGCCCTACAGTCAAAATTTAATTATGACCATTTAGAATAAAATGATCAGAAAACTAAAATCTTTCCACCCGTTCAAACGGATTGAATTTTGGAACACTTAATTTTCCAACCACTTTATACAGTTTAAACTACCACAAAAATATATAGTTTTTCCATTTTCCATTATTTCACCATCAATATTAGGCTCGTTTAATAGGATTCGTTGAGTAGATTTCAAAAATATAAAATTTATTTTAAAACAATACGTCAAGAAAAAGTTATTACCATTTAAAATTTTATAACAAAAAAATAAAATAAGAGAGGGGGGGGGGAAGCAATTTCCGTTTTTCATCTATATATAAATAAAAATACCGGTTTGGAAGACAAAAAAACGGTCCAGCACCAATTAAGGCTTGTTCTTCTAAATAAGTCATTTGGCTTTTCTGCCAATTTTTTTTTGTCTTTATTCAATTTTTTTTTTGCAATTTGTGGCTTATTGTCAATTTTTTGGGGATTATTGCTTCGTTATGACGAGAGGAATCTAAAAAGTAAAAAATTTTGGTCGAAATCCAATTTTTTTTGAATAAAGACGAAAAAAGTGGCTTTCCTGCCAATTTTCGTCGAAATTAAAAAAAAATTGGATTTCGATCAAAATTTTTTACTTTTTAGATTCCTCTCGTCATAACGAAGCAATCATACCCAAAAAATTGACAATAAGCCACAAAATGCAAAAAAAAATTGAATAAGGACAAAAAATAAGCAACTTTGGCTTATTTGTCCAAACACCAGGGGGTGTTTCACTTTTCCTTTTTTTTAAAAAAGTACTTTTTCTTCAATTTTCAAACTCAAATATAATGAAAATGAAAATTAATTTTTTAATTTTTTTTGCACCCTATAAAAGATCTCAATGAGATCTATCAAACAAGATCCATATTGGTAGAAAAGTTATTTTCGTAAATATATGATTTTTGAGCTTGAAATTACTTTCTTTTTCTAAAAGTTACTTTTTTGAGAAACCGGAACACCACCGTACAAGTACCTTGAGTATCTCGTACTCGAGGTACTTCAAAAAAAAAGAGTACCTCGTACTCAACCCTATTCAATTTACTTCTTCAAATAATTTGGATTTTACTTTTACTTGTACCCACAAATTTATTATTCCGACATAATAAAATTTACGTTTTACGTTCCATTTCCTATACGACTAGGAAGTTCTAAGTCCACAACCGTGTGACAAATCACGAACTGACTTGTGATCTTTACCTTTTGGATCACACGCAATCGCTCTATGAGTTAGAAGTCACGATTCACGGCAATCGTCATTCGAAGTTAGGGGCTACAAGTTTTGGCACGTCCGCACTCAATTAACCAACGCATGCAATCGCATTGGTGCCTTGCTAGGCATACGTGTGTAAAAAAAAGAGTTTTTAGTTTTATAATCACACTTCTTTTTTTTGTCCTCTTTTAGCATTTTTGTTTTATAATTTAGGCCCCCTCATTCCTCTCTCTCCCCCGAGTTTGTCAACTTCCCACTTCCTAGATCTACTCTACTTCTAGGAGTACTACCAGAGGCGGCTCTATTAAGACCATTCCATGGTCAACTGACCACCCGAACAATTTTTTATTTATTTAGAATATATGTAAAAATTATGGGCTAACATTTCTTTGAACACCCAACATAAATATCAATGAACACTCCATTCTAAAAGTCTTGAACACCCAGGGCCGGCTCATAAGTTTTGGAGGCCAGAAGCGAACCTATTGAATGAGGCCACCCTATATTTTTCATACAAAAATATTCTACAAAGAGTCATAAATAAATAAAAAACCAATACAAAAGATTTACCATTATAAAATAGATGCATATAATTATCCCAAAAAATGCAACTATTAAAATACCTCAAAAACCATCATTTGAAATATTCTTCTCGCACTTTTTGCTGCAAACGTACTGATTAAGTCTCCATGGTCAAGCTGTTTCACCAACTCCTTCTCGATAGACAACATAGCCAATCTATTTAATTAATCTTTCTTGAGACATGGTTGACCGAAGATAATTTTTGATCAATTTTAACTTTGAGAAGCTTCTTTCCCCCGATGCAACTGTAACCGGTATAGTCAACAATATTCTGTATGCAATCCATGCATTCGGGAAACAACCATCCAATGTCTTCAAGTAATTCAACACATCAATTGGCTTTCTTTTACCTTTTGGCAAATCATTCTTCAAAATTTCAATTGGACCTATTTTGTGGCTCTTAAATTTCAATTGGGCCTATTTTGTTTAGAGGGCTAGTGCAATTTTTTTTGGACCATATATATATATATATATGAATCCTAAAAATTTGGGGGCCCTCGTTTTTAATTTTTTTCGGGGGCCGGAAGCGTAGGCTTCCCTCGCCTTGGCTATAAGCCGGCTCTGTGAACACCTAACTCAAAAAGAATTGAACACCTAACCCAAAACTAATTGAACACTCAATCATAACCCTATTACAATTTACAGTCCATTAATCCAGGTAATTTATATTTGAACACCTAACATATTACCTCAAATAAAGCTCATAATCATAATTAAAAAAATTATAAAAAGAAAGTGAAGAATAATCCATTGGTGTAAGTATTATGCTCTGCGTTCTCTCTCCATCTTTATTGTTAATAGTCCAAATGTGTTAATTTTGCATTCATTACAATAACTACTTTTTTTTTTTTTCTAGTTAGCTTATGAGATTACAGACAAAGCTTTAAAAAATTTCAACTACATGGCAAATCCAGTTAAGTTGAATAATATTCATTCGAAATTAAGACTACGATAGAAAATCTCATTATGTCATTCTAAAGAACAATATATTTTCTAGAAGGTCAATCCCAATGTACTCGCTACAATTTCCTTCAAAAGGGTTTTAGTAGTTTAATATATATGTTAGTTAAAAGTTGGCACAAAATATGAAAACTTCTCTAGAACAACTGTAAAATTTTACCACCTCCATTCTCGACCTCTTTATTCTCGAAACACTGTCTACTACAACATACAACAATTTTCAAAAAAATAAATTTTTTGTTAAAAACAATAGTATATGTTTTTAAAGTTGTCATTTTGCCTCGTAGTTATTTTTTTTAGAATAGAGGTTATGTTTTTTAATTGTACTATTTACACAACTATATGAGATTTTGTATATATATATTATTGGTTAATATATCAGCTAGTAGAGTTAAGGTAATTTTTGAATACCTTATCACAAATTTCTGGAGCTGCCACTGTCTTTTACCATCCGCACTCCCCCTTTTTTGTTTTTATTGATGTGAATTGATTACATTATCTCTTAATGTGTTAAAAAGTGAATCCGGACATCTTGAATTTTAAGCTTTTTATTGATGTGAATTGATTACATTATCCATTGATGTGTTAAAAAGTGAATCCAGACATCTTGAATTCTAAACTTGGTAACTTTTGGCGGCCAAGCCGCAAAAGAGAAATCTTGTAAATCCCTTAGTCCTGGCATGAATTTCCTGTCTTTGACCAGACTAAGGAGGAGAATAGTAGTACGTAAGCTGATTCAGACATCCGTGACTCGGGGACTGCAGAGAAAAAAAAAAAAGGACTGGGGACATGATGTTCTGGTGTGATGATTTTGCTAGTAGTAGTAGTAGTAATGAAGTGGGGGTCCCTTGTCAAAGCGCGCGTGGGTGCCTCGTGCACCATCGTCACTCCCACTGATTACCCAAATCGTGTAGCCAAATCCGCAGCGTTTGTTTATAACCCACGTAAATGTATTCTTTGGCCTCATTTTTTTTTTTAAAAATCTTTAAGGTGAACTTTTTGTGGTTCTTCGATGAAAGTAGTCCCATTGAAAATGTAAGAGTTTGCATCTTTATACGGATCTATAGTACAAATGTGTGATAATCATTTCCCAACAACGTTCTTCTTAAAATTGATGACTGTGGGGAACATAAGTTGGTAAGTGATAACCCCAAGGATTGGTCAAGTGGTCTTGGCTTGGGACTTAGATATTTGCTTCGTCCTAAAGTCTCGGGTTTGATTATCCTTTCTAACAATTTTTGGGGCCACCTCACCTCCATATGTAAGCGTGTGAAACGGCTGCGGAAATGACCGTAGGCAGTAGTTCGAGGTGTGCACAAGCTAGTCCGGGACATCCTGTACGGAGGGGGCTCCATGTTGAAGGTTGGGTATTCAATTAAACACCCTAGAAATTTTCTAGGCTACACTGAGTAACGTGTATTTTCATTCTACCCCTACTTTGAACACTCAACCAAACAAAATTTGAACACTCATCAATTTGAGAGAACCACAAATCAACTTAGATTTGAACACTTTCTTCCGCTTTAATAGGACTCTATGCAAGTGGGCGGTGAAATTGAGCGACAGGATTAATTAAGGTGCGCGTAAGTTGGCTCAGACACCTAAGTTATCAAAAAAAAAATCACATTTGAACACCTAGCGACCCATGTTTATACTAATATTTCGGTCTTGTTAAACAGAGTCGGGGATTAAAATTTTTTTGAACACCCTACTAAATATTTCTGGAGCCGCCACTGAGGGGGTGTTCTTCTAAATAATCCAATTGGCTTTCCCGCCAATTTTTTTTTGTCCTTATTCAATTTTTTTTCGCATTTTGTGGCTTATTGTCAATTTTTTGGGGATTATTGCTTCCTTATGACGAGAGGAATCTAAAAAGTAAAAAATTTCGATCGAAATCCAATTTTTTTTGAATTTCGACGAAAATTGGCGGGAAAGCCACTTATTTCGTCTTTATTCAAAAAAAATTTGATTTCGACCAAAATTTTTTACTTTTTAGATTCCTCTCGTCATAAGGAAGCAATAATCCCCAAAAAATTGACAATAAGCCACAAAATGCAAAAAAAAATTGAATAAGGACAAAAAAAAATTGGCGGGAAAGCCAAATGGATTATTTAGAAGAACACCCCCTGAGTACTACTGCTCTCTCTCTCTCTCTCTCCCCGAACCTTCCAACTGCCTTTTCGCACTTCAGATCTCATACTCACTCCACCTTTTTCCAACGGCATTCTTCTGTTTTCTACTCACAATCCCATCTCCGTTTCAAATTTTCAGATCTGAGTCCTCACGCCGTCGATTGCCTCGATTCACTACTTCCCCAATTCAATACTACTTCATTTGCAGATCGACGAAACCAATGGCTAAACTCCACATACTCGCAATCATTGCTCTCTCGTCGCTTCTCTCAGTAGTACAACCGCAGGATCCCAGTCCAGGCCCCGTGGTCGCCGACGTACCCCTCTCTCCGCCGCTGCCGCCGCTCTCTCCGACCCCGACTGTCTCTCCTTCCCCTCCCTCTCCTGAATCGTCGACCATTTCGCCTCCAGCGCCTCCGCAGTCCACTACCTCTCGTGAATCGTCGACCATTTCGCCACCAGCGCCTCTGCAGTCCCCTCCCTCTCCTGAATCGTCCCCGTCTCCGTCTCCGGATTTCACTGATGAAACATTATCTTGGAACGTACGGGATATACAGGCGTTAGTTCTCTTGAGTATGTTGCTTCAGTGCTTCTTATTCTCATGTGCATCCGAAAGAAGACGCACAAATAAGACTTGGCTGAGGACACTCATCTCTTCAGCTTACTTTCTCGCGGACTGGGTCGCTCCGTATACAATCGGACTCATCTCTGTCAGACTCAGCAAAGGAGTTTGTGAAACGCCAAAAAAAGAGCCTAATGGGTTGGGCCTTCACCCAACAAATAGTGGTTGTAGTCCTAGTGATTACCAATATTGGATTAACGGTATGTATTTGAGCTTTTGGGCGCCATTTCTCCTGCTCCACCTCGGTGGCCCTGACAATGTTACATCTCTTTCCGCTGAAGAAAATAATATGTGGCTTCAGCAATTGATTCGGCTGATTTCGCAACTCGTGTCAACCATCCTCATTTTCATCCGATTTGCCTACTACGGTGGATTTGCCGACTACGACGGATTCTTTTTGCCTTCACAACTGTTTTTTTTGGCAGGAACAATAAGATGTATAGAGCGAGTGCATTCTCTATATTTAGCTCGTTCTGGAGGCTTTAAAGAATCCAGCGCCACTCGAGTCAAGTTGCAAGCCGGGCCTGACTTTGAAAAACTTTCTGAGGCACAACGGGCAATAAGAGAGGCTAACATCCCCACCCAAGAGGAGCGTGTGCAGTTACCTCCGAAGAAATTCAAGCCTCATTCTCCGAGTCTACGGGATGTGGAATTAGTATTCGATACTGATAATGACCAACTGGACGAAAAATCATTGCTGCAGTTTGCCCTTTCCTTCTACAACAACTTTAAGGGACTCTTTTTTGGAGGCGTCAGTTACAGCCACAAGCAACGTCAGTTCACTCGCGATTTCTTTCTCAGAAGAAGTAGCCGTGATGCTTTTAAGTTGGCAGAAATTGAACTTAGTTTCATATACAAGGATCTCCATACCAAGACTGGAACACCACATCTCGATGGCAACCCAATAACGCGGGTTATGACCTTGTCGTTAATCACTGCTGGATCTGTCTTATACTTTCAAGAGGACAATATCAAGTTTATCCTTTTTGTATTTAGCTTATTCCGTCTCCACCACAAATTTGGGTGGTTTTTAATTGATATCGCCATCAGCTATGCCTTGGTCTTTGGAGCTTTAATCCTCGAGATTGTCTCTCTCCTAATGGTCCTATTGTCAGGCCGGAATGTAGTTGCATTCAATTACTACAACTGGGTGAAACCCATAGCTAATGCTATGGTCAACATGCGCAAGTGGAAAGAATCTTTCTCAAAGTGTAATTTCATCTGCTATTATCTTCGTCACAGAACCCCACGTCAAATCAGTTTTATAGCAGAGTTTCTATTCATTGGGCCTGCTCTAGAGGCTTGTAAACTCCAAAGAAAAGTCACCTCAGAGAGCGTCTCGAAGTCTTTGAAGGACAAGATTTTTACGGAGCTGAAAACGAGATCAGAGCTAGCGCAGAACGTAGAAATTGCGACAAAGTTATGTTCACACAGAGGAGATTGGATTCTCATGCAAAGATCTTGTTATAGTAAACTCAAATGGAGCCTTGGAGAGGTTGACTATGGACGTAGCTTCTTGCTATGGCACATTGCTACTGATCTTGTTTGCTATAACTCCAAAGATTGCGATAACGATGCTTCGAATAGCGACTGCCGATTCTGTAAGGATATTTCTGAGTACTTGCTATATCTTTTTCTAGCAAAGCCTACCATGATAGCTCCAGCTGCTGGTAACTCGGTAAAACTCTTTCAGGACACCTCCCTAGAGGCTAAGAGATTATTTCACAAAAGATCAATCACAGACCATGATCAAGCCCGTCAAACGATTCTTTCTGTGAATACTGATATTAAACCAGCTATTTTGAAGGGAGATGCGAGCGAATCTGTGCTGTTTGATGCATGTATACTTGCGAAGCAGTTGTTGGGATTCAATGCAGATAAGCGGTGGAGTGTAATGAGCGGGGTATGGATGGAATTGCTTACTTATGCTGCATTCCATTCTAAAGGGACTGATCACGCACATCAGCCGAGCCAGGGAGGTGAGCTTCTTACTTTTGTTTGGTTATTGATGAACCACTTGGGTCTAGGTAAGCAATTCCGCGAAGAGCGTTCGCGGACTGGATACAGAGTGGTTGTCCAAAAATAAGATTGGAAAGGTAAGCTGGAAAACAACGGGATGGATACATCATCTTGAGACACAGGAGATGATGCATCTCTCTTATGGTTTTTATTGTTGTCTAAACTGAAAGCTCTCAGGCTTTCGGGTGTGGTTGTAGGTGTTGGGTCATGTTCTTTTCGTCGGGTGTGGGTGTTGGGTTTCGGTTTTTCGCTGGTTTTTAGGCTGTATCTATGGCTTTTGTGTTGCATTGGTTGTGGTGCTTTAGGTGTGTTTCCATGGTTTCAGGTGTGTTGGTGTAGATGGTCTCTTGCCATCCTTTGGTGTTGGTTCTCGGGTGGCGTTTCGCCGATGTGCTCGAGATCCGTTAATGTGTGTAATCTTCTTCAAAGATTAATAAAAAAATTAGTATTTATAATTTCAAACAAAATAAATAAAGAAAAAATTTTGGTCAAAATCTCATGCTAGAGATAGCCATCCATGTTTTGTATCGTGATCAAGGTATTGAATTTTGTTTTCACCCTTTTTTTATGTTATTGAATTTCCTTTCGGGTAGACAAAACACAGCGAACAAATGGAAAAGAGAAATTATAGGCTTGGGAACTAACGATGATTTTAGGCTTGGCATGGCAAGGGGTTGGGAGCAGGCGCGCGTTCATTCCCATTCAGAAAAGAGAAAAGAGGAATGCTACGTAGTACGTACACAATTCTTAACGACAACTCTAGATGCAGTTGTGTCCGGAGTTGTGATTGAAAATTATGTAGATAGATTTAACCTTCCAAAAATTGAATCTAAACTGTTTACCTTGGAGGAATCGACGATAAAAACATGCTTGCAAGGAATCAAGTCGATTGGACCTTGGTATCTCACGGGCATATGTACATTGTTCTTAAAAAAAGTAATGATGGGATTGGACTTAAATTTTTTTTTATTCTCTCAGGTAATTAGCAATATTTGGTCGACTTGATTTTTTTTTTTGCACGAACATTCTATTGAGCTCTACAACGTGAACGGTTAGGATCAAATTTTTGAACTCAGGATGAATCATGTTGTGGAGGCACAACATGCTACAATAGTGTCTCCATGTCTTGGGGCGGTATTGACATTGAAGAATTTGGTTAAATCGACCATTAGATGCAAATATCAATATCTCATCTTTTATATTGAAGCAAATGATGTTTTAGTGAGAAGGAATGTGGGAGCGACACATGGCACTCTAATTAATCTTTTTGGTAATGGAAACGAGTAGTTAGGTAATTCAAGATTTAAAACAAATCTCATAATTTATGGACTCGCTCAAGATTTGCATGTGATCAAAAACCCTAGTTCGCCTAAGTATATAAAAATTTGCTATGTATGAACTCTCAATCGGAAATCCACTAATCAATATACCAATCAAATCATGCAAACGAAAGCAACCAATAGATAACACAAAAATATACGTGGAATCATGGGAATGAATCAAAACACTATACTCAATGTGTAGTTACAAACAAACTTACTCACGATTATGAATCCTCACCAATCGCCCTAGCTAAGTTCTACTTGTGGAATCTTCGTTCACCACACCCAGTGTTTGACTTCCGTTGCCTTGAATTCACAAGCCTTCCGTTTGCGCTCAATGATCCATAGATCATGTCATCACATGTACTCCAAGATGCAAAGCAAGAGTCCCTCTTAAAAGTTTCTTTGCTCCAAATAAAAGTATGGCTCCTCTTTATATAGCTGTTGAATCACACAGAACTGGCTCGAGCCTATCATCCAGCAACTTCCAAACAAATTCGCGGGCTGGACACTGGCTCGATAGTGGCCTAAGCCACTTGCTGGAAATTAAACGATATTGGCTTGATACTTCTTGATGTCTCTGTGTTACGGCCTAGTATTTTTTTTATTTATTTAGTTAAGTATATATATTTTTTGGGGTGTATTGGTGAGAGTTAGGGGGAAGAGATGGACAAGTGGGAGGTGTGTCGTGCATGGTGGATTAAGTGGTGATCTGGTGTTGTCATGTGGGAACTCATATTCTTCTGCTTATAGTGTTCACATAATTTAGTTTCCTATAGTATATAAATGTGGGCTGTGCTTTGGGTATTTCGAAATAAGGACAGGTGATCGTATATGATTATTTTGGTGTAGTGTGTGCACTTTGATTTGGTGTATGGAGTTGGGTTTTGTAGTTTTGGTGGCTTAGGGCTATTTTAGTTTTGGGTTCAGTTCTCTCTGGGTAGTCTTAAATTTTTATAGGAAAGTTAAATTTATTTGTAGTTAGTGATCGTATATGATTATTTTGTTCAAGTTAGCTTGTTTTGCGTAATTCGAGTTGTATTACTTTTAGGTCCAGGTGAGTGGTTAAGCATGTTACGTACTTTCGAACTTCTCCGTGTCCCTTAAATTGTTGTTTCGGAAAATTTATGATTGAAATTGGAAACACTTATTGTTTATATTTGATTGTACTAAATTGGCATGCGGTATCTGTGAAATCATTTGTTGTTCGAATAATCTTTTGGTGAGAACTTTGTGGATATCGATGGGAACATATTTTTGGAAGTCCAAAGAAATTAATTTTCTGTGTGCAGGTGACTCTGGCCGTCAGGGAAGAGACCGGATTAGGTTGATGACCCTAATGCTCAACGATTGTTATTGACTAGATCGTTCTTAGAGAAGAGTTCCTCGGGTTGCCTACTCGTGGTGACTCTAAGATTCGATATTAGATCCAATTTTTGAGATATTTATTCACTGGCACTTGGTACTATTGATTTTGGTTGTGGTTCCCCATTGTTGTTGGAAATTGTATTGTGATCACCATTAAGACTTATCGGATGAATCGTTTATTGGATTAATTGATTATTTTGTTGTTCACCTGTATGCCAAATTTATGTTGACATGGTAAACAATTTTGATCTCTGTTTTTTGAACTTTATTCTAATATATATACATGTCTTGTCATTCACTGAGCTTGTCAATTGACGGATTTTTATCCAACTTCTTTTTCAGACAAGTTGGGGATTGGGCAGGGACTCTAGCGGCATCTCGGGGATTTATTTTGGTTGACCTCCATAGGGTGTCTCATCCTAATTTAATTTTATTCATCACTTCCGCATTTGAAACATTTTGTCAGATATTTGGATTCCTTTTTATTATGGTTGGTCCATTGGTATTATTTGGTTCATGAGATGTTTGTGCCTTATGCTTTTGACCGAACCTTTTTGGCTGGTATTGTTTTGAATAAAAAAAGATTCTTGATTGCTTAATCCATAGCTCTGTAATTTAATTTATTATTATTTTTATTTGTAGGCTGCATAATCTACGGGTTTAAGTATTGTGGATCATGGCCAGTCACTTTTCGTTTTAGGGCACGACACCCTGACCACAATACAACTATATTATTGCACTCAAGCACTTAATACATGTTCAAAATGATTCATTTTCACATAATCCCAAAATAGACTCTCTCAAATGATAAGTAAAATAAAATACAACTCAATAAACGGGATACAGAAAATGCATGTTTTGTCAATAAAATTGCCAATACAAAGAAGCTCGACTTTTTTGATCTTACAATCTCCTCCTTGGTGGTTTCATGACAAAACCCACTCAAAAGAAAATCTATCCCTGACAAGAGAGCTGTCTGCCGAAAGATGCATCAAAAGCTCAACATCCAAATATGTTAAAAGAACCACAATAAATCTACTCTTCTTTTTGTCATGGAATAAAATAGATATAACCTCATCACTTGAGGGCTGAAACGAGAGAGACAAGATACTCCAATTATGAACACACATAATGAGAAATACATTGACACATTGTACGAGACCCTATAGCAAGGATATATTGAGATAAAGATGTACCACGCATCGGGTTCAGACCGTTCAGTTCATGTCAAGTTTTATTATGGTCCAGTTCAGTCCAATTTTGGGATGTTGTGGGCCTCTTCCAGGCCCATAACAATAATCGGAATCATTCATTTTGTAAAACTCGTCGAATATGTCATCCACGCCAAAAATTAGCTTGATCGAACATCAATAGGTACATGAACGAAACAGATTTGTATAGGGAAAAAATGGGCAATTATTAATTTCAACTTAATTTTTGTCATCACTTTTTTCTTGTACAAATCTATTTCGTTCATGTACCTATTGATGTTCGATCAAACTAATTTTTGGCGTGGACCGGACTGGATCATAATAAAACTGGACATGAACTGAACCCGGTCATGCCACAGATGATATATATGAGTGTGTGATTCACGTCAAATTCTTCAAACAGGGGCAAGATTTTCATTGCTACATGTGGGTCAAGAAAACCTGTAAATGAGAAGAAAAAGGAGGAGGAGTAGGAGGGTGGGGAAATTCTTGAAATATCATTTCTGAACTCAATCCATGTGATCAAGGGCCCTACTGGCATCATTTCTTTTTGTAAAGTAAGGTAAGCCTTTTCCCTCATTCGAACTCCTCCTTGCCAATTACTATATGAAGTGTGGTGGAGTACTTGTTCTCTCTCTCTCTCTCTCTCTCTCTCTCTCTCTCTGAGTAAAACGCATATCTGATTGAATGTGATTAGGAATATCTAAATTTGATGGAATTATGAGATGGGATTTCGATATGATTAGAAATCAGGGCTGGCCCTTGGTTTTCTGGATGGACCTAAAGCGAACCCTAATATGGGGATGTATATTTTTCACGAACTAAAATTTCAACATAAAAGCTACCCTATTTCGAAATTATTGGAGTCCAAAAAGTACTCATCATCATTACAATAACCCCAGAACTAAAATTCAGTTTTTTTCTGAAAATCATTCATGGGGGTCTCAAAATTCAAAGAAAGGTATCCAATTCCTATATATAGATAAATTAGCAACACGTGCAACCAAAATTTTTAAGAATGTATAGCCAGATCAGATGTTTAAGGCCCCGTTCCGGAACGCAAAATAAGTACTTATTTTCTAAGAATGCAATTTCAAGCTAAAAAATGATGGGCTTATTGAAATCTAAAAATATGCACTATAGATCTTGTTTGAAAGATTTCATTGAGATCTTTAATACGGTGCAAAAAAAATTGAAAAGTTATTTTTCATTTATATTATTTTTGAGTTTAAAAATGTGAAATAAGTATTTATTTTTTAAGAAGGTGTTCTGGAACGGGCTCTAACTGTCAAAAAGGGGATAAACGTGCTGGTCAACTTAATAAATTAATCACTGAGCATCTCGGGAACATTAATAAAAGAGATTCTTATTAGTTTGTTAGTTTACAACTACCAGTGGAAGAAATATTCTTAAATAATCTTATCCGTAGTACATTAGAATATGCAGAATTATTTGGTCATAGCCAACATAATATTTTTTTTTTTAATCATATATCCAACATAATTGGATCTTTATAGTAT
The DNA here is from genome assembly GCA_020567845.1 of Rhododendron henanense subsp. lingbaoense. NCBI lineage: Eukaryota > Viridiplantae > Streptophyta > Magnoliopsida > Ericales > Ericaceae > Rhododendron > Rhododendron henanense. The sequence continues at coordinate 41,053,932 of CM036319.1, read as the reverse complement.
TAGAGTACTTCAGTTTAGACAACTTTTGATAAGTGTTCAAAAAGTCAGCCGGCTGCCTAGGCCTAGGCCGCCTAGGCGGTGGTCCAACATATATCTAGATTAGGCAGCCGATTAGTCGGTGCATAATTCTCGCCTAGGCGCCAGGCGCCCCTTTTTCGCTTGACTAGAGCATAGCGATTTTTAGAACATTGTTTTTGACTATTTGTGAATGCAAGGCAGCAAGTGGCATAAGCACAATAGTATAGCACTAACGGTTGAAGTATCAATGCCTGTTACACGTAAATAAAACATGAGCCTGGGGCTGGGGATAAACCATGCCTTTGGAACTTGGAAGGCACTCTTCCATTTCCCTGGAGTTATCTCCAATCCTCAGGGCTGAATTATGTTTTTGTTTTGTTGGTTTTCTGTGAGGCTTCAGGGAAAAGAAAGAAACACGAGCCTCTAAGAGCAAGACGTTAGCAACTGTTTTTTTCAACTCTGGAAAACCCGGATCAGAATATATAGAACTCAAGAAGGGATACTCGTATTGTTCTTTCAAGAACTGAATACTAATCGAAAATGAGTGGAGAATAACCTTCACAGATGGGAGTTCCACGAAAACACCAAAGGGAAAACCTGAACGAAACACGAATTGATGAATAAGCTACTATAATAGTCTTGTTGCCAACATTGACTGAGGATCATGATTGCTTAAAGAGGTTTATATACTGATCTTTGAAAGTATGTCCCAGCATCGGAACACTTTGGTTTTGTTTCTTGTGCTAAACTAGAAGGGTATGAATGACAATCTATTAGTTCCATACAGTTAACACCACAACAATAATCTTTGAAAATTGCAGGCTCAAACTCCATTCCTGGCTGCTTAAGGAGTGTGCTGGTTGCTGGCTTTGCCAACGGTCGCAATGTCATCATTATGTATTTCAAGATGAAAACATGTGCCAAACTAGAACAAGGGCATTTAACTTAAAAGGTTTGGCATGACATTGAGTATGGGACAGCCACTGTCAGCTCCTACATTTCTCCAAGTGTTCCGTGGGTTGTTCTGTACATGGAATCATTCACGGCATTGGTAATTAGCTAAACAAAAACAAGAGTTGAGCGAGGAAAACTGGAAATATTTAAGTAAGACTAGATAAATAACTTCTACCTACACCAATTTTAAGGGTTATGACCTTTCTGAAGCGAGTTGTCTTTGAACAGTTTAAACTTGCCGCCAGCCCTGAATAGAATCTCCTGTATAAGCATTTCATGTCGTAGTTTTAGATTTTGTTTGAGATTTTATTTATTGTTATTCTTCAGTATTTTGGTTCATTACTTGTTTCCTGATATGTTATAAGGTTGCCCCTTGTGCTATCGCAGACCCCATATATTCCTCATTTATCCAATGGCTGCTGTGAGTGTGAGATTCGAAGAATCCCCGACACTGATGTCTCGGTGTTCTTATCACGTGTTCTTGAGTTTCAGAGGCAAAGACACCCGGAAGACCTTCACTGATCACCTCCACGTACACAGCTATGATGTATGCAGGATTTTGCACATTCAGGGATGATGACGAACTTGAGATCGGAGAAGATATTGAATTAGGTTTGGATAAGGCAATTCAAGAGTCAAAGGTTTCAGTTATCATCTTCTCAAAAGACTATGCATCTTCGAGATGGTGTCTGGATGAACTTTTGAAAATCCTTGAACGCAAGAAGACTGTTGGTCATATAATTCTGCCTGTATTCTACCATGTGCATCCATCCGAAGTTAGAAACCAGACCGGAAGCTTTGCAACAGCATTCACGATCGAGAGGTGGAAGGCTGCTCTCAGAGAAGTAGGGGATTTGGAAGGGGAGATCTTGGAAGATCGGTAATTTTCTCAATTTCTTTCTTAGGCAAAAAGTGGTTTGCAGCTTCCCAGCATCAGATGCAATTTTTTCCCCTTTCATGGACAAGTGCCTAGCTAGATGCCACATTCTTGCTCTATTTATTAAGATTTCTGGAATTCCATAAGGGGCACAAACTAAGGAAGTAAAAAAACTGCTACAATAACATAAAAGCACTCTGAGTTCTTACATGTGATCACAAAATGGCAAAACTAAACCGGTTGCACCAAAGAATATGCTTAGAATTTGTAATTTGCGGCTTTTATCTTTAGAACAGGGTAGTAGCATTAGCTTTTGTGCAGTTTTGACATGTATAATTTCATGGTTTCGTGCTACAGGATATTGTTCTTCATAGGAATCAATTTTGGAGGTAATAATAGTTTTCCGAAGTGAGTTCCCTATCAAAAGGTTTACCTCTGAATGAGATTGAATAGTACAACAAATTGTGTGGGTGTAGCAGTCAAAGCAGCCTTTTTCTTTCAGTAATGGAGTGAAGTTTTGTATTATGTTGACATTTGGAACTTGACATATAAAACAGTTTATTGTACTTGTAATTGAAAGAATTTTGAGATTGCAAATACTACATGGAATTACTGAAAACCTAGATGCAAACATGATCATTGGAGTAGGAGTTTAAAGGATTACTACAATGTAGAACAAAAAGCGAAATTTTTAAGAAGTATATCATTGGAGCAGGAGTTTAAAGGATTTCTACAATGTAGAACAAAAAGCGAAATTTTTTAAGAAGTATAGTTTATGAATGGTTTGAAAGAAAAGCCGCACTGTGACAGAATAGAATTGACACAAAAAAAATAAAAATATAAAGTAGAACGTACAAATACATGAAGTTCAACTTTGAGTATGATTATGGTTGTAAACTGTTGGGAATTGTTCCACATCGGTTAATTATCTCCTCCAAAACTAGTATATGAGTTTGGGCAACCTCTCCACTCTTTGCCAATTGGTTTGGAGTTGGATGTTTTAACATAGTATCAGAGCTAGATTTTCGAAGGTTTTTCCCCTTTGTTTGTGCCATAGTTGCACTTTGTTTCGTTGTGATCCGTGTGTTCCGGATCCTTTGTTGACCTCTCCATGTGCGAGTCGGGGGTCGAACGTGCGGGGGAGTGTTGGAAATTGTCCCACATCGGTTAATTATCTTCTTCAAAACTAGTATATGAGCCTGGGCAGATTCTTCATTTTGGAGGTCGCAATTTCTGTTCCTGCCACTCTCTCTCTCTGGGACAAGCTCCAACACTCTCTCGCACATGGTGAGGTAAACAAACGATTCAACACATATGACAACAATCAACTATTAACGAAAAATAAAGGGAGAACCAACCATTAATGACATAGAGTCTTGTCCAAAAGTCTCCGAAAACCTATTTCTGATACCATGTTAAAACATCCAACTCCAAACCAATTGGCAAAGAGTGGAGAGGCTACCTAGGCTCATATACTAGTTTTGGAGGAGATAATTAACCGATGTGGGACAATTCCCAACATAAACAAGAAGAACTACTTGTCATGAACATGCCTGTTCAAGTTGCAGATGGAGCATCGCTCCATGTTCTTGCATCTTGAGATGATTCTTTTTCCTTTGCTATATATCAAGACATAGTAGTTTACTTTTGCAGGCACGAGTCAAAGTTTATTCAGCACATTGTTAGAGTGATTGGGAGAAAGTTGAATCGCATAGCACTAAATGATCCCAGATACCAAATTGCATTGGATTCTCATGTGAAAGACATCAATTTATGGTTACAAGATGAGTCAAATGATGTTGGCACAATGATGATATGTGGGATGGCTGGAATAGGAAAGACTACTATAGCCAAGACTGTCTATAACCTAAACTTCGAAAGGTTTCATGGCAGCTGCAACTTTCTTGCGGACGTTCGCGAAGCAGCAGGAAAACCCAATGGTTTGGTTTCGTTGCAAAAACAACTAATTTCCAACATTATGAAGGGAAGAAAGGCAAAAATTGGCTGTGTTGATGAAGGAATCACCATGATTAGAGATCTCATTTGTCGTAAAAGAGTACTAGTTGGACCAATTAAATGCTTTCGGCATAATGCGAGATTGGTTCCATCCAGGAAGCAAAATCATGATAACAACAAGGTGTGAGCAATTGCTTAAGACACACAAGTTATATAAGGCGCATAAGGTTAAGAAATTAAGCAAGTATGAATCACTAATCCTTTTCAGTTTGCATGCCTTTGAACAAAAATATCCCAAGGAAGGTTACTTGGAGCTCTCAGAAAGGGTTGTACACTATTGTGATGGGGTTCCTTTAGCTCTTGAAGTTTTGGGTGGTTGTTTATTTGGCAGAAAAGTAGAAGTGTGGGAAAGTACATTAAGGAAATTGGAAACGATTCCCAATTCAGTGATCGCTAAAAAACTTAAAATTAGTTATGAAACCTTAGAGGATGAACATGATAAAGCTCTATTTCTTGATATTGCCTGTTTCTTTGTTGGAAAGAGTAAAACCTACGCTAGTACGATACTGGATGGTTGTGATTTCTACACAGAAGTTGGGATTCAAAATCTTGTTGATAGATGTCTCTTGACTATTGATGAATCCAACAAGCTGATAATGCATCAGATACTTAAAGACATGGGAAGAGAAATTGTACGACAAGAATCACCAAGTGACCTTGGGAAACGCAGCAGATTGTGGTGGGCAAAGGATTCGATTGATGTATTAACTGAAAAAACAGTAAGGACTATGAACTCATAAGTTTTTTTTATTTTTCCTAGTTGTTCTTGTTTTTCAATGGTTTTTTATTTTGGTTTCCCCAAATAGGGTACGGAAACAATAGAAGGCCTCGCCCTCAATTGGACAGATGAAGATATACCAGTGGAGTCATTCTTTACTGTGAAAAAAATCAAAGAGACGTAATTCTGGAGATGCTGCTGACAAATGGAGAGTGGTGGACGGGAACAATGCAGTGAAGAGACGTCGTCTCGGCCTCTTCTCTTGGCTCCCTTTGAATCATGCATTATCAGAATCATCTTCCACACCGTGTGATGTAGTCCTACGAACTGATATGTTCACCAGGATGCACAAGTTAAGGCTACTACAGCTCAGTAATATACAGCTAACAGGAGCTTTTGAAGAATTTCCCAAGAGGTTAAGATGGTTGTATTGGCGTGGTTCCACTTTTAAATCCATACCCAGTGCGTTTCCTATGGAGAGCTTGATTGCTCTTGACATGCGCAATAGCAGCCTGCAACAATTTTGGAAGGGAACCAAGGTATGATAGTTTTTAAAATATATGAATCCTTTTCTGGGCTTGAGAAAAAAATTGGAAGTGACTACTTTCTTTTGTATTTGTTTACAGTTACTGGAGTTATTGAAAATCCTCAATCTCAGTCATTCACATGGGCTTATCAGTACGCCTAACTTCTCACAAATCCCTAATCTTGAGAGGTTGATTCTTAAATCCTGCATAAATTTAAGTGAGGTTCATGAATCCATCGGGGTATTGGGGAGACTTGTTTTGCTGAATTTAAGAGGCTGCAGAAATCTGAGGAAACTTCCAAGAAGAATCTGTCTTCTTAAACGTCTCGAAGAACTCATTGTCTCTGGTTGCTCAAGGCTTGATGAGCTGCCTACGGGCCTACGCACGATGAAATCTTTGAAGCTGCTTCATGCAGATGGAACTGCAATAGCTCAAGCGACTTTTGCCCCAAGTGAGGTGAAACCATGGGGTTTTGTCTTTTGGTCTTCAATATCGAAACCAAGAAAATGTCCAAAGCCGATAAACTTCTCATGCTTCTTTGTCACAATCATTAACAAACTTAAGTCTCGCAAACTGCAATCTGTCAGACTCTGCTATTCCTGAGGATTTCAGAAGCCTATCTATGTTGCGGAAACTGAATGTATCAACAAATCCATTTTGTACCCTACCGGAAAGTATAAAAGGTCTTAGTAGGCTCCAGTCTCTTGAGCTAAATGATTGCACAAGGCTCCAATCACTTTCGGAGCTTCCAACAACCTTAACAGAGTTGATATTGGACAAATGTTGGTCACTGGAATGGGTAACTAATCTTCCAAATCTGTTAAGGTCACTGGATCTGTGGAATTGTGATTGCTACAAACTAGTTGAAGTTCAGGATTTGTTCAAATTAGAACCCTTGGGAAACACTGATGCTGAAATGATCAACCGTTTGAGGCTATTTAACTTGAAATCGATCGGAGATGTTAAGGTGGATTTGTTCGATACATTCTCAACAACTTACAGAAAAGTTCTCCTCCAGGTGCTCTTTCTCTCTCTCTCTCTCTCTCTCTCAAACTTGTGATTGCATGGTTCAGGGACTCTATGAATGCAGTATTTTCAGCACTTACATTCCAGGGAGTGAGGTTCCCGATTGGTTCAGCACTAAGAGCGTAGGACCCTTGATATCTATGCAGATGCCTCCACTTCCGCTTCCTAATCTAAGGATCCTAGGCTTTAATATCTGTATCTTGAATGCATACTGCACAGCATACTACACAAGTAACACAATCGATGGAAGTGCCTGTGATGTCCGCACCACATGGTTGAATGAGTTACACATTAGAGTCAGTAATAAAACCAAGAATCTGAAATGGTTCTACAGCCCAACGTTCATGGGCATGCCCGGAATTGATGATAGTATGTTGTGGTTAAGTCATTGGAAGATTGGGAATCAGTTGGAAGTTTTTTAACGATAGCTGTCATAGCCCTAAGCCTACCTTTGGATTAGGACTTGAAATCATAGTTAGTATGAGATATGCCAGGATACATTTTTTAAGCTCGTTAAATTTTCAAACAAAGGTTAATTGCTCTTAACTTATATTATTAATTTGGATAGCATTGGCATGGAGTTTGGATAGTAGCTTGAATTGTTGGTTGCTTTAAATTTAAATTGGTCGTCCTATTCACCCCCCTCTAGGACTTTGTAGCACATTAGATTATTTCAATATAGCATATAGAGAGAAGGTGAGGGATGATAAAATGAATTGCTAGATGATAAAACTTTCGTTGAAAGACTTGGCAAGTCCACTTGAGAAGTTAAATAGAAAAGTTAAACATTTCCAGAGAATGAAAAAGGTTAAGAGGGTTAACCAGCATGTAGTGATCATCATTTTCCCTAACTAACGAAGCTGGATAAGAAGGGCTTACACAGACCGAATAAGGGAAAGACTACAATACACACTTCTTATTTGGGTGTGTATCATATGCACCCTCCAAAATATTATGAATTATAGAGAAAATATTACGAATCGTATTGCTAAAAAGTTACGAATCGTATAAAGGTTACGAGATACACTAAAATGTTATAAATCATAATGAAAATGTTACGAATCGTACTGCTGAAAAGTTATGAATTCTAGAAGAAAAGTTACGAAACACACTAAAATGTTATGAATGAACTATAAAATAGGTGCATATGGTACACCATTTTAAGGGGTGTGTATTGTAGACTTTCCCGACCGAATAATGCAGTGTATTACCATCGCATATCCACATATGCTCTGTCTGTGAAAATGGACTTGAGTCATAACACGGACGACACTAGGATCTGGCCCGGCCCGTCGACGGCTACAAAATATGCCTCTTTCCGCTAAGGTTCTTATTTTTAAAGTACTTTTTTCCATTTTACGAGACAGGTCATTCCCTCATAATACATAATCTTTAATCCTAAAAATACTAAGTATTTATTAGAAAAATAAATATTGATTTTAGTTGATGGAACAAGCTTGAATATGGTAAAAAGAAAACAAATTAAAAACGGTGACAAGGAAATGTGTTGGAAGCAACACGTGTTTTTTTTTTTTTTGTAAAACAAAAAAGAAGAACAAAAAAGAAGCGTGGAATGGTTGGATACATTCTGTTCATGAACACATAACATGGGATTGGCTGTACTTGACAATGATATTTGTTGACAATAAAAAAAAAATGCTCTTTACACATGGGCAGAGCTAAATGTGGTCAAGTGGGGTTACTTAACCCCGCCGACTTCCACATTAGCCCATTAATCTGATCACTCTAGGATGTAAAATTGCTAATTTTTGGTCAATCAAAATTTTTAAGTTTTCTCCAAACAATTCCATTCCAAAATAACTCTTGATAATAAGCTAAATGATAATAGGTCTCAAACGAGTGAAGAAGAATACGATATCGATAGCATTACATACTCTTATAGTGTATTAATTTTTAACCCAAGAAGATCTCTCCAATCTCAATTTTTATCATACCTACTTGAAAAACTAAATTTAGTCTTAGATCTCTTATTATCGATTCGAAACCTAATTTTTCTTTACAAAAATAGTTTTAAGGCGATGAAATTTTCTTTATTCTTTTTTGTAAAAAAAAGATGCATACAGTTACTTCTTAAGATATCAGATTTGAAACCTCCCAGCTCCCAGGTGGATTCAACTCTTATGGGTTAGGCCATACTAGGCATTGTCCAAGCTTTAATTGGACTCCATGCTAGTGGATGGTGGAATTGAGTTTCCAGTTTGTCATTAGTTGAGATGCGCTTAAGCTGGAACAGATACCAGGAATGAGTTACACATTAAAGTCAGTAATAAAACCAAGAATCTGAAATGGTTCTACAGCCCAACGTTCATGAGCATGCCCGGAATTGATGATAGTATGTTGTGGTTAAGTCATTGGAAGATTGGGAATCAGTTGGAAGTGGGCGATGAAGTGGATATTTTAGTGCTTGAGAAAGGATTTTTTCAGGTAAAGGAGGTGGGGTTCGACCTTGTGTATGATGAACAAAAGGCAGAGAGTACTTCATACAAGAACGTTGATCCTTGTTGTCAGAGTATTATAAGCGGCGTTGACTTGTCAGAATATGAGGTGAAACGGGGTTCGTTTTTCCTCTGCAATCATAATCACAAGTTCCATAAATTGTGCTCTTCTGATGACAGCTGGACTTCGTCGCGTTGGTACAAAAACTTTTTTGGAGACGAATAGGAATCGCCGAATCAGAGATCTTGTGTCTTTGCGGTCGTACCTAAGTTCTAACAAGGGGAAAGGGTCCATTCCAGGTATGCAACTGTTGTATATCCAAATTACTTTGCTTTGAATTCACATCACTGTTGTGACCAAATTCGGTGTTGCAAGTTTTTAACGATAGCTGTCATAGCCCTAAACCTACCTTTGGATTGGGACTTGAAATCATTGTTAGTATGAGAATATGAGATATGCCAGGATACATTTTTTAAGCTCGTTAAATTTTCAAACAAAGGTTGAATTCCAGTCGTCTCTAAATGGCTTTTTGGCTGCTTCCCGTACAAACAATGAGCAGTTCATTTTGTTGGCCTGTCAAACAGACGGCCCGAAAAGAGTTCATCCGATGGGCCAGTTTATAAGACAGATTTCTAACTCAAATCGGATATTCAACATTGGTTTTATAGATAGTGATACCAGAAGCTCCATGTACAAACATATAGGCTAACATCGCCCTTTCTTTAGTTTTGCAACAACTCCATGCTCAACGTAGAGGCACGAACACTGCATTTGCTAAGTACTCTCTCTCCCTTCCCCATTTATTTTCCTCTCTCCTTCACAATCAAAAGCATATGTACGAGCCCCAATAGCTACACCCTAAATTCTCCATTGTTGTCTTCACTATTGATACCTTCAAACTTGATATACTTGTACCATTTTGCGCATATGATATAGACCACAAGATCAGCTGTTGTCAAGGCTGCCAAGAGGAAGTAGAAATTGTCCAAATGGCCTCTGTTAAGGTTGCCCGGGATCCAACCGGGCATCTCATCCCTAGTAGAGATCTTCATCACTATACTCACCAGCAAACTACTCACGTAGTTCCCCAGTGAAATTGAAGTCATGCATAGTGCACTCCCAAAGCTCTTCAATCCGTCCGGCACCTGCGCATTGAAGAACTCCAGCTGCCCAACGTACATGAAAACCTCGGATGCTCCAATGAGTACGTATTGTGGGACTTGCCAGAAAATGCTCAAGGAACTCGAACCATCACAGTTGGTGCAAGTCTTTTGCAGATGTTTTAGCCTGAAATGCTCCACTATCCCTGCTACAACCATAGCCACTATCGCTATGATTAGACCGACCCCCATTCTTTGTAGCTCGGTGAGGCCTCTAGGGCTAGACTTTCGTAGCCTGGCAACCAGGGGGTCGAGAACTCGCCTGTAACAAGGGTGGAGCCAAAACATCTGTTTATTAGGAGCAAAATTTACCAAATCAATCTAACTTGATCAACAGCTTTAAACTAAATCAAATCCAATTGTGCTATCATTCTAAAACTATATCTTAAGTGAATTTTTTCATTCCTCAAAGGAAGCAAGTTTAAAGTTCCATCCATTGTCCTTATTAACGTGATGTACTGTTTCTTGTCTAGTCAACGAAATCCTCGAACTTGCCTGTAAACGAAGATAAAAGTCGCAACGCTGAGGATGTCGAAGCTGGACATGCTCGCCGGAGGAATGTGGAAGCTCGAAATGGTAGTTTTCATTGCTGCACCTTGCTCCACAAAGAGAGAGTCCATTTGGGTGAAGACTACTGAATACAGAATTGTGCAGAGCCAAATTGGTAGGAGTCTAAGTATGCATTTCACTTCTTCAACTTGCGTCACTGGGCAAATCCTCCAAGGATTGTGACATTCCTTGGCTTGCATAGTGTACTCCTTTGATGGGATAATTGCTGCTCTATCCAAGAATCTGTACATACAAAGTGAAGTTCAAGATTAGTATCTGTATTGTACGATTTGGTTCCTCCCGGTCCCAATTGTTTCTATATGGTCCCCAAAATATGATGCATGTATTTAAAGTTTTCTTTTGAACAACATATATGTCCTTAAATAATACTATTGGAACACAGGGACCATTGCCAAAGTTGCCACAGAGTATTTAGTTAATTTCCGTTTTCAAATTTCCAAGTGTAGATTACTTCCACAAGTCTTGGGATCACTATATAGAAATCAATAATCTTTGTTGATATATATAATGCTGAACTTACTTGAATCCATGGGTGTGCAGAATTTTTCTGCCGCCATTGTTTGAACATTCCTTTCCACTCATTTCAAATAGATCCTCTCCACTTTCTGGCATCTCAACCTTCCATTTCCTTGCTACAGCCACCACCACTTGACAGAATCTAGAGAGAGGATTCCCTCTAGGAGTGAAATGCCTGTACCTAGGGATCCCCACGAGAAACAATACCAGAGCCAAAGTGGCAGACCCAGCAGAGGCCCAAAACCCCTGGGTCCACATGCCTTTGTCCTCAAAATAGCCCAAAATGGTTTCTGAAAAGAGGGAGCCAAGGTTCAAGGCCAAGTAGAAGTAGCTGAAAAAGGCCACCTTGTAGTGCCCTTCCTTGGAGTCCTCTTCATCAAATTGATCTGCTCCAAATGTTGCAATGTTGGGTTGGTACCCTCCATTTCCAAGGGCAATTAGGTAAATTGATATGTAGAACAATTTGTTTTTGGCGCTCGAATTGGACCCACATGGAGTTTGTTCATCCCCACATCCAGCAGGCTTGACTAAGAAAATATAGGATGAAAGTGATAGTGATACCAAACCCTGTCATCAAACATGCCCATGAGAATATGAAATGACTCAAACATGTACTAATTCATTACAATACAAAGATAGAAGTAATGTGAAAATTCTCATGATCAAAGGACGAGAGAGGGCCTAGGATAAAATAATGGGAATCAGAGAAAATATATGTCTAACGAAGAGAAGATGAAAAATAGTTGTTGCGATAACTTACAATGACAAAGATGGCTTGAAAAATGGCACAAGTCTTGTATCGTCCCCAATAAGAGTCACTAAGGAAAGCACCAAGGAGGGAGAAGATGTAGACAGTGCCGGTCCATTTGCTAACACTGTTTGTAGCCTCAGCATTGTCTTGGCCCATCACTCTTGTAAGAAACAGCACCAAGTTGACCCCAACCCCAAAGAATGCCAGTGTAGAAAGCCCTTGGTTAACTGTTTCATCATTCGTTCAATCAAAGAAACAGAGTTATTGTCCATGGACAGAAAGCAGAATCCCGAAAACCTCTAAATTATGTGAGATAGTGAGCTTAATTACTTAGAACCGCTAATTCGGTAGTTAGACATGCTTAATTAACAGGGACTACCTAGTATTAGAATTCCAGCAAACCATGTTCCAGTTGTACGTCGTATTGCAGGGCGACCATGTTGATCAACGGTCCCATCAAGTGTGCTAGTCTCTTCTTCCTTGATCTTTTTCATGTCATTGATCGCCAGGAAATTGAAAATAGATATGTAATTTCTTTCTATGTTCTATAAACAAATTTCAAGTTACATAGTGCCAATATTGCCTAAATGAAGTTTCTGGAAAAAAAAATCCAAAAATTTCAGCGTAAATATTGGCACGTGTTTCCAACTCGCCGAGCCAAACATCAAACATGTCCCGGAATGGCCCTCATAGAGTCACAGGCCCCCTCAGTCTCCTATTAAGGCGATAATCCAACCATTTCGAGAATCAAAAGTACGTTTTAAACGCATTTTAAACCGATTATTAAAATGGTCCCATGCATGCTTCACTGCATCATTAGTCTTAAACCATCTAATGATGAGGGCGGATTAAAGATTATGACTTTTTACCTCTAGGTCCAAAGTTCACTTGGACCCATGCATCACTGCATGCATGGTTTTCTATTCACAATTCAGAAGCTAGCTACCTATATATATACAGTTTTGAGAAAAAATCAAATTTTATCAATGATTCATGAGCTTATGATTGGAAGAACTACAAAACGATCGAAAGATGACCATCTTTGTATCTACATGCCTAACAAGAGAGAGAGAGAGAATCAACTAACCAGCTTTAAGCAAGCCATTGGTGCTCTCTCACTGACCACCTGAACAATTTTTTATTTATTTAGAATATATGTAAAAATTATGGGCTAACATTTCTTTGAACACCCAATGTAAATATCAATGAACACTCCATTCTAAAAGTCTTGAACACCTAACTCAAAAAGAATTGAACACCTAACCCAAAACTAATTGAACACTCAATCATAACCCTTTACAGTCCATTAATCCAGGTAATTTATATTTGAACACCTAACATATTACCTCAAATAAAGCTCATAATCATAATTATAAAAATTATAAAAAGAAAGTGAAAAGAATAATCCATTGGTGTAAGTATTATGCTCTGCGTTCTCTCTCCATCTTTATTGTTAATAGTCCAAATGTGTTAATTTTGCATTCATGATAATAACTACTTTATTTTTTTTCTAGTTAGCTTATAAGATTACGGACAGAGCTTTAAAAAATTTCAACTACATGGCAAATCTAGTTAAATTGAATAATATTCATTCGAAATTAAGACTACGATAGAAAATCTCATTATGTCATCCTAAAGAACAACATATTTTCGAGAAGGTCAACTCCAATGTACTCGCTACAATTTCCTTCAAAAGGGTTTTAGTAGTTTAATATATATGTTAGTTAAAAGTTGGCACAAAATATGAAAACTTCTCTAGAACAACCGTAAAATTTTACCACCTCCATTCTCGACCTCTTTATTCTCGAAACACTGTCTACTACTCCCTCCGTCTCTTTTTAAGTGTCCTGCTTCGTAATTCCAACTTATTAAAAAGACATCATCATTATACCTTTCACATCAATTTTTTCCTCCACTTTCCTTACTTACCCATCATCATTACACTTTTACTCACTAACTTTTCAAAATGGAATCTACTTTTAGGGGCAAAATAGAAAATTCACCAACTTTTACCCACTAACTTTACAAAATTGACACTTATTAAGGGACAGCCCAAAATGGAATACCGGACTCTAAAAAAGGGACAGAGGGAGTATAAAATACAACAATTTTCAAAAAATAAATTTTTTGTTAAAACAATAGTACATGTTTTTAAAGTTGTCATTTTGCCTCGTAGTTATTTTTTAGAATAGAGGTTATGTTTTTTAATTGTACTATTTACACAACTATATGAGATTTTGTATATATATTATTGGTTAATATATCAGCTAGCTAGTAGAGTTCAGGTAATTTTTGAATACCTTATCACAAATTTCTGGAGCTGCCACTGTCTTTTACCATCCGCACTCCCCCTTTTTTGTTTTTATTGATGTGAATTGATTACATTATCCCTTAATGTGTTAAAAAGTGAATCCAGACATCTTGAATTTTAAGCTTTTTATTGATGTGAATTGATTACATTATTCCTTGATGTGTTAAAAAGTGAATCTAGACATCTTGATTTCTAAACTTGGTAACTTTTGCCGGCCAGGCCGCAAAAGAGAAATCTTGTAAATCCCTTAATTCTGGCATGAATTTCCTGTCTTTGATGCTCTGGTGTGATGATTTTGCTAGTAGTAGTAGTAATGAAGTGGGGGTCCCTTGTCAAAGCGCGCGTGGGTGCCTCGTGCACCATCGTCACTCCCTCTGATTACCCAAATCGTGTAGCCAAATCCGCAGCGTTTGTTTATAACCCACGTAAATGTATTCTTGGCCTCATGTTTTTTTTTTTTTTTTAAATCTTTAAGGTGAACTTTTTGTGGTTCTTCGATGAAAGTAGTCCCATTGAAAATGTAAGAGTTTGCATCTTTATACGGATCTATAGTACAAACGTGTGATAATCATTTCCCAACAACGTTCTTCTTAAAATTGATGACTGTGGGGAACATAAGTTGGTAAGTGATAACCCAAGGGATTGGTCAAGTGGTCTTGGCTCGGGACTTAGATATTTGTTTCATCCTAAAATCTCGGGTTTGATTCTCCTTGCTAACAACTTTTGGAACCACCTCACCTCCATGTGTAAGCGTGTGAAACGGTTGCGAAAATGACTGTAGGCAGTAGCTCGAGGTGTGCACAAGCTGACCCGGGACATCCTGTACGGATCAAGGCGGCTCCATGTTGAAGGTTGGGTATTCAATTAAACACCCTAGAAATTTTCTAGGCTACACTGAGAAACGTGTATTTTCATTCTACCCCTACTTTGAACACTCAACCAAACAAAATTTGAACACACATCAATTTGAGAGAACCACAAATCAACTTAGATTTGAACACTTTCTTCGGCTTTAATAGGGCTCTATGAAAGTGGGCGGTGAAATTGAGCGACATGATTAATCGAGGTGCGCGTAAGTTGTTTCAGACACCTGAGTTATCAAAAAAAAATTCACATTTGAACACCTAGCAACCCATGTTTATACTAATATTTCGGTCTTGTTAAACAGAGTCGGGGATTAAGATTTTTTTGAACACCCTACCAAATATTTCTAGAGCCGCCACTGGACAAGTGGAGAGACAACGAGAGAGGAGGAGGAAAATTTTGAGATGAGGAGTTATGAAGAGAGGTGGAGAAGAAGTGCTAGATGATAAAACTATAGCATATAGAGAGAAGGTGTGGGATGATAAAATGAATAGCTAGATGATAAAACTTAGTTGAAAGACTTGGCAAGTCCACCACTTTAGAAGTTAATTAGAAAAGTTAAAACATTTCCAGAGGATGAAAAAGGTTAAGAGGGTTAACCAGCATGTAGTGATCATCATTTTCCCTAACTAACGAAGCTGGATAAGAAGGGCTTACACAGACCGAATAAGGGAAAGACTACAATACACACTTCTTATTTGGATGTGTATCATATGCACCCTCCAAAATATTATGAATTATAGAGAAAATATTACGAATCGTATTGCTAAAAAGTTACGAATCATATAAAGGTTACGAGATACACTAAAATGTTATAAATCATAATGAAAATGTTACGAATCGTACTGCTGAAAAGTTATGAATTCTAGAAGAAAAGTTACGAAACACGCTAAAATGTTATGAATGAACCATAAAATAGGTGCATATGGTACACCATTTCAAGAGGTGTGTATTGTAGACTTTCCCGACCGAATAATGCAGTGTATCACCATCGCATATCCACATATGCTGTGTCTGTGAAAATGGACTTGAGTCATAACACGGACAACACTAGAATCTGGCCCGGCCTATCGACGGCTAGCTACAAAATATGCCTCTTTCCGCTAAGGTTCTTATTTTTAAAGTACTTTTTTCCATTTTACGAGACAGGTCATTCCCTCATAATACATAATCTTTAATCCTAAAAATACTAAGTATTTATTAGAAAAATAAGTATTGATTTTAGTTGATGGAACGAGCTTGAATATGGTAAAAAGAAAACAAATTTAAAACGGTGACAAGGAAATGTGTTGGAAGCAACACGTGTTTTTTTTTTTTTGTAAAACAAAAAAGAAGCGTGGAATGGTTGGATACATTCTGTTCATGAACACATAACATGGGATTGGCTGTACTTGACAATGATATTTGTTTTTTTTTTTGATCCGCCAATGATATTTGTTGACAATAAAAAAAAATGCTCTTTACACATTGGCAGAGCTAAATGTGGTCAAATGGGGTCACTTATCCCCACCGACTTCCACATTAGCCCATTAATCTGATCACTCTAGGATTATTACTTCATGGGGTCAAAATTTTCTCAAGTTTCAATTACATTCAACAGACGTAAAATTGCTAATTTTTGGTCAATTAAAATTTTTAAGTTTTCTCCAAACAATTCCATTCCAAAATAACTCTTGATAATAAGCTAAATGATAATAGGTCTCAAACGAGTGAAGAGGAATACGATATCGATAGCATTACATACTCTTATAGTGTATTAATTTTTAACCCAAGATCTCTCCAATCTCAATTTTTATCATACCTACTTGAAAAACTAAATTTAGTCTTAGATCTCTTATTATCGAGATTCGAAACCTAATTTTTCTTTACACAAATAGTTTTAAGGCGATGAAATTTTCTTTATTCTTTTTTGTAAAAAAAAGATGCATATAGTTACTTCTTAAGATATCAGATTTGAAACCTCCCAGCTCCCAGGTGGATTCAACTCTTATGGGTTAGGCCATACTAGGCATTGTCCTAGCTTTAATTGGACTCCATGCTAGTGGATGGTGGAATTGAGTTTCCAGTTTGTCATTAGTTGAGATGCGCTTAAGCTGGAACAGATACCAAGAATGAGTTACACAATAGAGTCAGTAATAAAACCAAGAATCTGAAATGGTTCTACAGCCCAACGTTCATGGGCATGCCCGGAATTGATGATAGTATGTTGTGGTTAAGTCATTGGAAGATTGGGAATCAGTTGGAAGTGGGCGATGAAGTGGATATTTTAGTGCTTGAGAAAGGATTTTTTCAGGTAAAGGAGGTGGGGTTCGACCTTGTGTATGATGAAGAAAAGGCAGAGAGTACTTCATACAAGAACATTGATCCTTGTTGTCAGAGTATTATAAGCGGCGTTGATTTGTCAGAATATGAGGTGAAACGGGGTTCGTTTTTCCTCTGCAATCATAATCACAAGTTCCATAAATTGTGCTCTTCTGATGACAGCTGAACTTCGTCGCGTTGGTACAAAAACTTTTTTGGAGACGAATAGGAATCGCCGAATCAGAGATCTTGTGTCTTTGCGGTCTTACCTAAGTTCTAACAAGGGGAAAGGGTCCATTCCAGGTATGCAACTGTTGTATATCCAAATTACTATGCTTTGAATTCACATTACCCATGATCTGTCAGTGTTATATCATTAACATCACTGTTGTGACAAAATTCGGTGTTGCGAGTTTTTTAACGATAGCTGTCATAGCCCTAAGCCTACCTTTAGATTGGGACTTGAAATCATAGTTAGTATGAGATATGCCAGGATACATTTTTTAAGCTCGTTAAATTTTCAGGTTAAATTCCATTCGTCTCTAAATGGCTTTTTTGCTGCTTCCCGTACAAACAATGAGCAGTTCATTATGTTGGCCTGTCAAACAGATGGCCCGAAAAGAGTTCATCCGATGGGCCAATTTATAAGACAGATTTCTAACTCAAATCGGATATTCAACATTGGTTTTATAGATAGTGATACCAGAAGCTCCATGTACAAACATATAGGCTAACATCGCCCTTTCTTTAGTTTTGCAACAACTCCATGCTCAACGTAGAGGCACGAACACTGCATTTGCTAAGTACTCTCTCTCCCTTCCCCATTTATTTTTCCTCTCTCCTTCACAATCAAAAGCATATGTACAAGCCCCAATAGCTACACCCTAAATTCTCCATTGTTGTCTTCACTATTGATACCTTCAAACTTGAAATACTTGTACCATTTTGCGCATATGATATAGACCACAAGATCAGCTGTTGTCAAGGCTGCCAAGAGGAAGTAGAAATTGTCTAAATGGCCTCTGTTAAGGTTGCCCGGGATCCAACCGGGCATCTCATCCCTAGTAGAGATCTTCATCACTATACTCACCAGCAAACTACTCACGTAGTTCCCCAGTGAAATTGAAGTCATGCATAGTGCACTCCCAAAGCTCTTCAATCCGTCCGGCACCTGCGCATTGAAGAACTCCAGCTGCCCGACGTACATGAAAACCTCAGATGCTCCAATGAGTACGTATTGTGGGACTTGCCAGAAAATGCTCAAGGAACTCGAACCGTCACAGTTGGTGCAAGTCTTTTGCTGATGTTTTAGCCTGAAATGCTCCACTATCCCTGCTACAACCATAGCCACTATCGCTATGATTAGACCGACCCCCATTCTTTGTAGCTCGGTGAGGCCTCTAGGGCTAGACTTTCGTAGCTTGGCAACCAGGGGGTCGAGAACTCGCCTGTAACAAGGGTGGAGCCAAAACATCTGTTTATTAGGAGCAAAATTTACCAAATCAATCTAACTTGATCAACAGCTTTAAACTAAATCAAATCCAATTGTGCTATCATTCTAAAACTATATCTCAAGTGAATTTTTTCATTCCTCAAAGGAAGCAAGTTTAAAGTTCCACCCAATGTCCTTATTAACGTGATGTACTCTTTCTTGTCTAGTCAACGTGTTGGGGTGAAGACAACATTAGCAAATGGAATTTGATCAGTTAGTTTCCTAGCGCTACACCATTTTTGGTGTAGCGCTACCGCGTGGTCTAGCGCTATAGCAATTTTGCTATAGCGCTACCGAGAGCCTTCGGGCCTTAAATTGTATTTAGGGTTTTGTGCGCGGCTGTGCGTGAAAGGGTTCATTGTAATCACTTTTTCTGAGCGTGAAAAAGAGAGAGGCGAGAGAAAACACATCTCAGAGAGATTGTGAGAAGACTTGTACTCTTGGATTGATTTCATAGTGGACTGGTGTGGCTCCCGTGGTTTTTTCCTCACGTTGAGGTTTTTCCACGTATATCTTGTGTCTCGTTTTTCTTCCAGTTTTTATTACGCACGTATTTGTTTGCTTTATTCTGTGATCCATTGTTCCAAGATCCGTAGGGGCGTTGTAGGATTGCGTAAAATCCATAACAACTGGTATCAGAGCCGCGGTTGCGGTAGGTTTTGTTCGACAGGTTAGGGTTTAATCTCGTTCGGGCAGGCCAGAGTTCAGTGGGAGCTATGGGTTCTGAAGAAGGCAAGCAGAGGATGGAGAAGTTTGACGGGTCAGACTTCGCGTTCTGGAAAACGCAGATAGAGGACTATCTGTATCAGAAGGATCTTTACCGGCCGCTGCTGGGTAAAGAAAAGGGGAAGAAGAAAGATGAGAGCAACGAGGATTGGGACGTCCTGGACAGGAAGGCGTTAGGGGTTGTTCGCCTGTCCCTTTCAAAGTCAGTCACCCACAACATCTTGAAGGAGAAAACGACGGAGGGTCTTGTGGAAGCACTGAAAAAGATGTACGAGCAACCGTCTGCTGCGAATAAGGTACATCTCATGAAAAAACTTTTCAATCTGTCTATGGCTGAAGGGGTTTCCTTTATGTCACATCTCAGTGAGTTCAATACGATAGTTGATCAACTTATGTCTGTCGAAATCAAGTTTGATGATGAGGTTCAAGCCTTGTTAATACTGTCTCAGTTGCCAGAGAGCTGGCAGGGTACTGTTACTGCAGTCAGTAATTCGGCAGGAAAAGAAAAGTTGAAACTGAGTGAGGTTGTTAGTTTGATTCTGACTGAGGAGGTCAGAAGGGGTTCGATCGATGGTTCAGGTAGTTCAGGTTCAGCTCTAAGTTTTGAGCAGAGGGGCAGAAGCCAGACCAAAGGTGGTCAGAATCAGAACAGGAACAGGTCGAAATCGAAGGGCAAGGGCAAGGGAAATAAAGATAGATCTCAGGTTCGGCCCATTAAAGGTGAATGTTGGAATTGTGGTCAGACAGGCCATATGTCACAAACTTGCAAAGCACCGAAAAAGAATAACGGTGGGCAGGAGGCTCACGTTGTGCACGATGCACTTATTCTTTCCATGAACAGCGACACTGAATCTTGGGTGATTGATTCGGGTGCCTCATTCCACGCCACTGCTAACAGGGAGGTTCTGCAGAACTATGTAGCAGGGGACTTTGGGAAAGTATACTTAGGGGACGACGAGCCTTGCAGTATTGTGGGAAAAGGGGATGTTCAGATTGCTACGCATGGGTTCAAATGGTGTCTGAAAGATGTCAGGCACGTTCCGAAGTTGAAGAGGAATCTTATTTCGGTTGGACAGCTTGCAGCAGCAGGTTATACATCGACATTCACAGGGGACATGTGGAAAGTCTCCAATGGCACCATGGTGACGGCTAAAGGCAAGAAAGTTGGTACACTTTACTTGACTTCACATGGTAGCGACATACTTGCAGTTATAGACAGCAAGGAGAGTTCAAATCTGTGGCACTATAGATTGGGGCATATGAGTGAGAAGGGAATGAAGGTTATGCAGTCAAAAGGGAAGCTACCGGGTTTAGGGTCAGTGGATATTGACATGTGTGAAGATTGTATCTTCGGGAAACAGAAACGGGTTAGCTTTCAGAAAGGCGGCAGGCCTCCCAGGGCTCAGAAGCTAGAGCTTGTCCATACAGATGTGTGGGGTCCAGCTACAGTGTCTTCTCTTGGCGGTTCTTATTACTATGTTACCTTTGTCGACGATCACTCGAGGAAGGTATGGGTATACTTCATGAAGCACAAGTCAGAGGTCTTTGAAGTCTTCAAGAAGTGGAAGGCCATGGTTGAGAATGAAACAGATTTGAAGGTAAAAAGGTTGAGGTCCGACAACGGCGGAGAATATGAGTTGGGGGAGTTCAAGAAAGCTTGCGCTCTATCCGGGATTCGTTTAGAGAGGACACCTCCAGGAACTCCGCAGCACAATGGCATTGCAGAAAGGATGAACAGGACTTTGACTGAGCGTGCTAGGAGCATGCGGTTACACGCAGGGTTGCCTAAGATGTTTTGGGCAGATGCAGTCAGCACAGCAGCACATTTGATCAATCTTGGGCCATCAGTTCCGTTGAATTTTGGCATACCAGAGGAGGTTTGGAGTGGTAAAGAGGTAAGTCTCTCACACTTACGTGTTTTCGGTTGTGTTTCCTATGTGCATATTAGCGACAAGGACAGGGATAAACTTGATGCTAAGTCACAGAAGTGCACCTTTATTGGATACGGCGGAGATGAGTTTGGTTATCGTTTTTGGGATAACAAGAACCGGAAGATAATCAGAAGCAGAGATGTTGTGTTTGATGAAAAGGTGATGTACAAAGACAGGGACAGCAAACTGAGCAGTGGGAGTACCACTTCGGATGGAGATACATCCGAGTACTTTGGGTTGGAGGATCTTCCAGGTGACAGGGGGGTTGAACAGGGGTCTGGTCAGGCAGAGGAGAGAGTTTTAGATGAGACAGTTTCAGAGGGGACAGTTTCAGATGAGGCAGCTCCAGAGACAGGGACTAGTTCAGCGGTCAGAGAGTTGAGGAGGACAACCAGAGTACACAAGCCGAATCCGAAATATATTTCTTCGCTTGATTACTTGCTTTTGACGGACAGTGGAGAACCAGAGTGCTATGATGAGGCTATGCAGGTTTCTGAGTCAGCAAAGTGGAAGACTGCGATGCAGGAAGAGATGGATTCTCTTTATTCCAACGGTACTTGGCAGTTAGCTCAGCTTCCCGCAGGAAAGAAAGCCTTGCAGAACAAATGGGTTTTTCGGCTTAAGCAGGAGAGTGATGGCAAGAAAAGGTACAAGGCAAGATTGGTTGTAAAGGGCTTCCAACAAAAGGAGGGGATTGATTATACAGAGATATTTTCACCCGTTGTGAAGATGGCCACTATCAGAGTGGTGCTGAGTATGGTTGCTGCTGAAAATCTCCACCTTGAGCAGTTAGATGTTAAAACTGCTTTTCTTCACGGAGACTTGGATGAAGAAATCTACATGAAGCAGCCTGTTGGCTTCATTGTGAAAGACAAGGAAGAGATGGTGTGCAGGCTCAAGAAGAGTCTGTATGGTTTGAAACAGGCTCCCAGACAGTGGTACAGAAAGTTTGACGGTTTCATGCAGCGCAGTGGCTACACAAGGTGCAATGGGGATCACTGTTGTTACTTCAAGAGGTTTGAGTCTAGCTACATCATTTTATTGCTCTACGTAGATGATATGCTTGTAGCAGGTTCCTGTGTTAGGGAGATCAACAAATTGAAGCAGCAGTTGGCAACAGAGTTTGCTATGAAAGATCTAGGTGCAGCTAAGCAGATACTTGGGATGAGAATCAGCAGAGATAAGGCTCAGGGAACCTTACGGTTGAGTCAAGCTGAGTATATTGAGCGTGTTCTGGAGAGGTTCAATATGCAGGGTGCCAAGGCAGTTGGCACACCCTTGGGAAGTCATTTCAAACTTTCTCAGGGGCAATCACCCAAGACAGATGCAGAGAGAGAGTACATGGCCAAGGTTCCGTATACCTCGGCCGTGGGTAGCCTGATGTATGCGATGGTGAACACGAGACCAGACATTGCCCATGCAGTGGGAGTTGTGAGCAGGTTTGCTAGCAATCCGGGGAAACAGCATTGGGAAGCAGTAAAGTGGATTATGCGATACTTGAAAGGTACCACTGATTTGCCACTTTGTTTTGGGAGAGGGAAATTGACAGTGCAGGGATATGTGGATGCTGACTTTGCCGGTGATCATGATACGCGGCGAAGTACCACAGGATATATCTATACTATGGGTTCAACAGCGGTGAGCTGGGTCTCACGTCTGCAGAAATTAGTGACATTATCTACTACAGAAGCTGAGTATGTGGCCGTGACTGAGGCTGCAAAGGAGATGGTTTGGATAAAGGGCTTCTTGGAGGAGCTAGGTTTGAAGCAAGAGAACTGCGTTCTTTTTAGTGACAGCCAGAGTGCTATACACCTTGCCAAAAATCCAGTGTTCCATGCCAGGACGAAGCACATTGATTTGAGGTATCATTTTATTCGCTCGCTTTTGGAAGATGGGGATTTGTTGCTAGAAAAGATTTTGGGGGAACGAAATCCGGCAGATATGTTGACCAAGTCTGTTACTGTTCAGAAACTGAAGTTGTGTTCGACTTCAGTTGGCCTTCATGCTTGAAGAGATGATGGGCCTGGAGCCACACCAAGAGGGGTCAGATGACTACGTCCATGATTGATTGAGATTATTTGGGTTTGCGTTTGTTTGTTTGCGGATGCTTCAGGTTATCTTCAAGTGGGAGATTGTTGGGGTGAAGACAACATTAGCAAATGGAATTTGATCAGTTAGTTTCCTAGCGCTACACCATTTTTGGTGTAGCGCTACCGCGTGGTCTAGCGCTATAGCAATTTTGCTATAGCAATTTTGCTATAGCGCTACCGAGAGCCTTCGGGCCTTAAATTGTATTTAGGGTTTTGTGCGCGGCTGTGCGTGAAAGGGTTCATTGTAATCACTTTTTCTGAGCGTGAAAAAGAGAGAGGCGAGAGAAAACACATCTCAGAGAGATTGTGAGAAGACTTGTACTCTTGGATTGATTTCATAGTGGACTGGTGTGGCTCCCGTGGTTTTTTCCTCACGTTGAGGTTTTTCCACGTATATCTTGTGTCTCGTTTTTCTTCCAGTTTTTATTACGCACGTATTTGTTTGCTTTATTCTGTGATCCATTGTTCCAAGATCCGTAGGGGCGTTGTAGGATTGCGTAAAATCCATAACACAACGAAATCCTCGAACTTGCCTGTAAACGAAGATAAAAGTCGCAACGCTGAGGATGTCGAAGCTGGACATGCTCGCCGGAGGAATGTGGAAGCTCGAAATGGTAGTTTTCATTGCTGCTCCCTGCTCCACAAAGAGAGAGTCCATTTGGGTGAAGACTACTGAATACAGAATTGTGCAGAGCCAAATTGGTAGGAGTCTAAGTACGCATTTCACTTCTTCAACTTGCGTCACTGGGCAAATCCTCCAAGGATTGTGACATTCCTTGGCTTGCATAGTGTACTCCTTTGATGGGATAATTGCTGCTCTATCCAAGAATCTGTACACACAAAGTGAAGTTCAAGATTAGTATCTGTATTGTACGATTTGGTTCCTCCCGGTCCCAATTGTTTCTATATGGTCCCCAAAATATGATGCATGTATTTAAAGTTTTCTTTTGAACAACATATATGTCCTTAAATAATACTATTGGAACACAGGGACCATTGCCAAAGTTGCCACAGAGTATTTAGTTAATTTCCGTTTTCAAATTTCCAAGTGTAGATTACTTCCACAAGTCTTGGGATCACTATATAGAAATCAATAATCTTTGTTGATATATATAATGCTGAACTTACTTGAATCCATGGGTGTGCAGAATTTTTCTGCCGCCATTGTTTGAACATTCCTTTCCACTCATTTCAAATAGATCCTCTCCACTTTCTGGCATCTCAACCTTCCATTTCCTTGCTACAGCCACCACCACTTGACAGAATCTAGAGAGAGGATTCCCTCTAGGAGTGAAATGCCTGTACCTAGGGATCCCCACGAGAAACAATACCAGAGCCAAAGTGGCAGACCCAGCAGAGGCCCAAAACCCCTGGGTCCACATGCCTTTGTCCTCAAAATAGCCCAAAATGGTTTCTGAAAAGAGGGAGCCAAGGTTCAAGGCCAAGTAGAAGTAGCTGAAAAAGGCCACCTTGTAGTGCCCTTCCTTGGAGTCCTCTTCATCAAATTGATCTGCTCCAAATGTTGCAATGTTGGGTTGGTACCCTCCATTTCCAAGGGCAATTAGGTAAATTGATATGTAGAACAATTTGTTTTTGGCGCTCGAATTGGACCCACATGGAGTTTGTTCATCCCCACATCCAGCAGGCTTGACTAAGAAAATATAGGATGAAAGTGATAGTGATACCAAACCCTGTCATCAAACATGCCCATGAGAATATGAAATGACTCAAACATGTACTAATTCATTACAATACAAAGATAGAAGTAATGTGAAAATTCTCATGATCAAAGGACGAGAGAGGGCCTAGGATAAAATAATGGGAATCAGAGAAAATATATGTCTAACGAAGAGAAGATGAAAAATAGTTGTTGCGATAACTTACAATGACAAAGATGGCTTGAAAAATGGCACAAGTCTTGTATCGTCCCCAATAAGAGTCACTAAGGAAAGCACCAAGGAGGGAGAAGATGTAGACAGTGCCGGTCCATTTGCTAACACTGTTTGTAGCCTCAGCATTGTCTTGGCCCATCACTCTTGTAAGAAACAGCACCAAGTTGACCCCAACCCCAAAGAATGCCAGTGTAGAAAGCCCTTGGTTAACTGTTTCATCATTCGTTCAATCAAAGAAACAGAGTTATTGTCCATGGACAGAAAGCAGAATCCCGAAAACCTCTAAATTATGTGAGATAGTGAGCTTAATT
The DNA here is from genome assembly GCA_020567845.1 of Rhododendron henanense subsp. lingbaoense. Lineage (NCBI taxonomy): Eukaryota > Viridiplantae > Streptophyta > Magnoliopsida > Ericales > Ericaceae > Rhododendron > Rhododendron henanense. The sequence goes on along the minus strand of CM036319.1, from coordinate 41,028,424 downwards.
ACTTAGAACCGCTAATTCGGTAGTTAGACATGCTTAATTAACAGGGACTACCTAGTATTAGAATTCCAGCAAACCATGTTCCAGTTGTACGTCGTATTGCAGGGCGACCATGTTGATCAACGGTCCCATCAAGTGTGCTAGTCTCTTCTTCCTTGATCTTTTTCATGTCATTGATCGCCAGGAAATTGAAAATAGATATGTAATTTCTTTCTATGTTCTATAAACAAATTTCAAGTTACATAGTGCCAATATTGCCTAAATGAAGTTTCTGGAAAAAAAAATCCAAAAATTTCAGCGTAAATATTGGCACGTGTTTCCAACTCGCCGAGCCAAACATCAAACATGTCCCGGAATGGCCCTCATAGAGTCACAGGCCCCCTCAGTCTCCTATTAAGGCGATAATCCAACCATTTCGAGAATCAAAAGTACGTTTTAAACGCATTTTAAACCGATTATTAAAATGGTCCCATGCATGCTTCACTGCATCATTAGTCTTAAACCATCTAATGATGAGGGCGGATTAAAGATTATGACTTTTTACCTCTAGGTCCAAAGTTCACTTGGACCCATGCATCACTGCATGCATGGTTTTCTATTCACAATTCAGAAGCTAGCTACCTATATATATACAGTTTTGAGAAAAAATCAAATTTTATCAATGATTCATGAGCTTATGATTGGAAGAACTACAAAACGATCGAAAGATGACCATCTTTGTATCTACATGCCTAACAAGAGAGAGAGAGAGAGAATCAACTAACCAGCTTTAAGCAAGCCATTGGTGCTCTCTCACTGACCACCTGAACAATTTTTTATTTATTTAGAATATATGTAAAAATTATGGGCTAACATTTCTTTGAACACCCAATGTAAATATCAATGAACACTCCATTCTAAAAGTCTTGAACACCTAACTCAAAAAGAATTGAACACCTAACCCAAAACTAATTGAACACTCAATCATAACCCTTTACAGTCCATTAATCCAGGTAATTTATATTTGAACACCTAACATATTACCTCAAATAAAGCTCATAATCATAATTATAAAAATTATAAAAAGAAAGTGAAAAGAATAATCCATTGGTGTAAGTATTATGCTCTGCGTTCTCTCTCCATCTTTATTGTTAATAGTCCAAATGTGTTAATTTTGCATTCATGATAATAACTACTTTATTTTTTTTCTAGTTAGCTTATAAGATTACGGACAGAGCTTTAAAAAATTTCAACTACATGGCAAATCTAGTTAAATTGAATAATATTCATTCGAAATTAAGACTACGATAGAAAATCTCATTATGTCATCCTAAAGAACAACATATTTTCGAGAAGGTCAACTCCAATGTACTCGCTACAATTTCCTTCAAAAGGGTTTTAGTAGTTTAATATATATGTTAGTTAAAAGTTGGCACAAAATATGAAAACTTCTCTAGAACAACCGTAAAATTTTACCACCTCCATTCTCGACCTCTTTATTCTCGAAACACTGTCTACTACTCCCTCCGTCTCTTTTTAAGTGTCCTGCTTCGTAATTCCAACTTATTAAAAAGACATCATCATTATACCTTTCACATCAATTTTTTCCTCCACTTTCCTTACTTACCCATCATCATTACACTTTTACTCACTAACTTTTCAAAATGGAATCTACTTTTAGGGGCAAAATAGAAAATTCACCAACTTTTACCCACTAACTTTACAAAATTGACACTTATTAAGGGACAGCCCAAAATGGAATACCGGACTCTAAAAAAGGGACAGAGGGAGTATAAAATACAACAATTTTCAAAAAAATAAATTTTTTGTTAAAACAATAGTACATGTTTTTAAAGTTGTCATTTTGCCTCGTAGTTATTTTTTTTAGAATAGAGGTTATGTTTTTTAATTGTACTATTTACACAACTATATGAGATTTTGTATATATATTATTGGTTAATATATCAGCTAGCTAGTAGAGTTCAGGTAATTTTTGAATACCTTATCACAAATTTCTGGAGCTGCCACTGTCTTTTACCATCCGCACTCCCCCTTTTTTGTTTTTATTGATGTGAATTGATTACATTATCCCTTAATGTGTTAAAAAGTGAATCCAGACATCTTGAATTTTAAGCTTTTTATTGATGTGAATTGATTACATTATTCCTTGATGTGTTAAAAAGTGAATCTAGACATCTTGATTTCTAAACTTGGTAACTTTTGCCGGCCAGGCCGCAAAAGAGAAATCTTGTAAATCCCTTAATTCTGGCATGAATTTCCTGTCTTTGATGCTCTGGTGTGATGATTTTGCTAGTAGTAGTAGTAATGAAGTGGGGGTCCCTTGTCAAAGCGCGCGTGGGTGCCTCGTGCACCATCGTCACTCCCTCTGATTACCCAAATCGTGTAGCCAAATCCGCAGCGTTTGTTTATAACCCACGTAAATGTATTCTTGGCCTCATGTTTTTTTTTTTTTTTTAAATCTTTAAGGTGAACTTTTTGTGGTTCTTCGATGAAAGTAGTCCCATTGAAAATGTAAGAGTTTGCATCTTTATACGGATCTATAGTACAAACGTGTGATAATCATTTCCCAACAACGTTCTTCTTAAAATTGATGACTGTGGGGAACATAAGTTGGTAAGTGATAACCCAAGGGATTGGTCAAGTGGTCTTGGCTCGGGACTTAGATATTTGTTTCATCCTAAAATCTCGGGTTTGATTCTCCTTGCTAACAACTTTTGGAACCACCTCACCTCCATGTGTAAGCGTGTGAAACGGTTGCGAAAATGACTGTAGGCAGTAGCTCGAGGTGTGCACAAGCTGACCCGGGACATCCTGTACGGATCAAGGCGGCTCCATGTTGAAGGTTGGGTATTCAATTAAACACCCTAGAAATTTTCTAGGCTACACTGAGAAACGTGTATTTTCATTCTACCCCTACTTTGAACACTCAACCAAACAAAATTTGAACACACATCAATTTGAGAGAACCACAAATCAACTTAGATTTGAACACTTTCTTCGGCTTTAATAGGGCTCTATGAAAGTGGGCGGTGAAATTGAGCGACATGATTAATCGAGGTGCGCGTAAGTTGTTTCAGACACCTGAGTTATCAAAAAAAAATTCACATTTGAACACCTAGCAACCCATGTTTATACTAATATTTCGGTCTTGTTAAACAGAGTCGGGGATTAAGATTTTTTTGAACACCCTACCAAATATTTCTAGAGCCGCCACTGGACAAGTGGAGAGACAACGAGAGAGGAGGAGGAAAATTTTGAGATGAGGAGTTATGAAGAGAGGTGGAGAAGAAGTGCTAGATGATAAAACTATAGCATATAGAGAGAAGGTGTGGGATGATAAAATGAATAGCTAGATGATAAAACTTAGTTGAAAGACTTGGCAAGTCCACCACTTTAGAAGTTAATTAGAAAAGTTAAAACATTTCCAGAGGATGAAAAAGGTTAAGAGGGTTAACCAGCATGTAGTGATCATCATTTTCCCTAACTAACGAAGCTGGATAAGAAGGGCTTACACAGACCGAATAAGGGAAAGACTACAATACACACTTCTTATTTGGATGTGTATCATATGCACCCTCCAAAATGTTATGAATTATAGAGAAAATATTACGAATCGTATTGCTAAAAAGTTACGAATCATATAAAGGTTACGAGATACACTAAAATGTTATAAATCATAATGAAAATGTTACGAATCGTACTGCTGAAAAGTTATGAATTCTAGAAGAAAAGTTACGAAACACGCTAAAATGTTATGAATGAACCATAAAATAGGTGCATATGGTACACCATTTCAAGAGGTGTGTATTGTAGACTTTCCCGACCGAATAATGCAGTGTATCACCATCGCATATCCACATATGCTGTGTCTGTGAAAATGGACTTGAGTCATAACACGGACAACACTAGAATCTGGCCCGGCCTATCGACGGCTAGCTACAAAATATGCCTCTTTCCGCTAAGGTTCTTATTTTTAAAGTACTTTTTTCCATTTTACGAGACAGGTCATTCCCTCATAATACATAATCTTTAATCCTAAAAATACTAAGTATTTATTAGAAAAATAAGTATTGATTTTAGTTGATGGAACGAGCTTGAATATGGTAAAAAGAAAACAAATTTAAAACGGTGACAAGGAAATGTGTTGGAAGCAACACGTGTTTTTTTTTTTTTGTAAAACAAAAAAGAAGCGTGGAATGGTTGGATACATTCTGTTCATGAACACATAACATGGGATTGGCTGTACTTGACAATGATATTTGTTTTTTTTTTTGATCCGCCAATGATATTTGTTGACAATAAAAAAAAATGCTCTTTACACATTGGCAGAGCTAAATGTGGTCAAATGGGGTCACTTATCCCCACCGACTTCCACATTAGCCCATTAATCTGATCACTCTAGGATTATTACTTCATGGGGTCAAAATTTTCTCAAGTTTCAATTACATTCAACAGACGTAAAATTGCTAATTTTTGGTCAATTAAAATTTTTAAGTTTTCTCCAAACAATTCCATTCCAAAATAACTCTTGATAATAAGCTAAATGATAATAGGTCTCAAACGAGTGAAGAGGAATACGATATCGATAGCATTACATACTCTTATAGTGTATTAATTTTTAACCCAAGATCTCTCCAATCTCAATTTTTATCATACCTACTTGAAAAACTAAATTTAGTCTTAGATCTCTTATTATCGAGATTCGAAACCTAATTTTTCTTTACACAAATAGTTTTAAGGCGATGAAATTTTCTTTATTCTTTTTTGTAAAAAAAAGATGCATATAGTTACTTCTTAAGATATCAGATTTGAAACCTCCCAGCTCCCAGGTGGATTCAACTCTTATGGGTTAGGCCATACTAGGCATTGTCCTAGCTTTAATTGGACTCCATGCTAGTGGATGGTGGAATTGAGTTTCCAGTTTGTCATTAGTTGAGATGCGCTTAAGCTGGAACAGATACCAAGAATGAGTTACACAATAGAGTCAGTAATAAAACCAAGAATCTGAAATGGTTCTACAGCCCAACGTTCATGGGCATGCCCGGAATTGATGATAGTATGTTGTGGTTAAGTCATTGGAAGATTGGGAATCAGTTGGAAGTGGGCGATGAAGTGGATATTTTAGTGCTTGAGAAAGGATTTTTTCAGGTAAAGGAGGTGGGGTTCGACCTTGTGTATGATGAAGAAAAGGCAGAGAGTACTTCATACAAGAACATTGATCCTTGTTGTCAGAGTATTATAAGCGGCGTTGATTTGTCAGAATATGAGGTGAAACGGGGTTCGTTTTTCCTCTGCAATCATAATCACAAGTTCCATAAATTGTGCTCTTCTGATGACAGCTGAACTTCGTCGCGTTGGTACAAAAACTTTTTTGGAGACGAATAGGAATCGCCGAATCAGAGATCTTGTGTCTTTGCGGTCTTACCTAAGTTCTAACAAGGGGAAAGGGTCCATTCCAGGTATGCAACTGTTGTATATCCAAATTACTATGCTTTGAATTCACATTACCCATGATCTGTCAGTGTTATATCATTAACATCACTGTTGTGACAAAATTCGGTGTTGCGAGTTTTTTAACGATAGCTGTCATAGCCCTAAGCCTACCTTTAGATTGGGACTTGAAATCATAGTTAGTATGAGATATGCCAGGATACATTTTTTAAGCTCGTTAAATTTTCAGGTTAAATTCCATTCGTCTCTAAATGGCTTTTTTGCTGCTTCCCGTACAAACAATGAGCAGTTCATTATGTTGGCCTATCAAACAGATGGCCCGAAAAGAGTTCATCCGATGGGCCAATTTATAAGACAGATTTCTAACTCAAATCGGATATTCAACATTGGTTTTATAGATAGTGATACCAGAAGCTCCATGTACAAACATATAGGCTAACATCGCCCTTTCTTTAGTTTTGCAACAACTCCATGCTCAACGTAGAGGCACGAACACTGCATTTGCTAAGTACTCTCTCTCCCTTCCCCATTTATTTTTCCTCTCTCCTTCACAATCAAAAGCATATGTACAAGCCCCAATAGCTACACCCTAAATTCTCCATTGTTGTCTTCACTATTGATACCTTCAAACTTGAAATACTTGTACCATTTTGCGCATATGATATAGACCACAAGATCAGCTGTTGTCAAGGCTGCCAAGAGGAAGTAGAAATTGTCTAAATGGCCTCTGTTAAGGTTGCCCGGGATCCAACCGGGCATCTCATCCCTAGTAGAGATCTTCATCACTATACTCACCAGCAAACTACTCACGTAGTTCCCCAGTGAAATTGAAGTCATGCATAGTGCACTCCCAAAGCTCTTCAATCCGTCCGGCACCTGCGCATTGAAGAACTCCAGCTGCCCGACGTACATGAAAACCTCAGATGCTCCAATGAGTACGTATTGTGGGACTTGCCAGAAAATGCTCAAGGAACTCGAACCGTCACAGTTGGTGCAAGTCTTTTGCTGATGTTTTAGCCTGAAATGCTCCACTATCCCTGCTACAACCATAGCCACTATCGCTATGATTAGACCGACCCCCATTCTTTGTAGCTCGGTGAGGCCTCTAGGGCTAGACTTTCGTAGCTTGGCAACCAGGGGGTCGAGAACTCGCCTGTAACAAGGGTGGAGCCAAAACATCTGTTTATTAGGAGCAAAATTTACCAAATCAATCTAACTTGATCAACAGCTTTAAACTAAATCAAATCCAATTGTGCTATCATTCTAAAACTATATCTCAAGTGAATTTTTTCATTCCTCAAAGGAAGCAAGTTTAAAGTTCCACCCAATGTCCTTATTAACGTGATGTACTCTTTCTTGTCTAGTCAACGTGTTGGGGTGAAGACAACATTAGCAAATGGAATTTGATCAGTTAGTTTCCTAGCGCTACACCATTTTTGGTGTAGCGCTACCGCGTGGTCTAGCGCTATAGCAATTTTGCTATAGCGCTACCGAGAGCCTTCGGGCCTTAAATTGTATTTAGGGTTTTGTGCGCGGCTGTGCGTGAAAGGGTTCATTGTAATCACTTTTTCTGAGCGTGAAAAAGAGAGAGGCGAGAGAAAACACATCTCAGAGAGATTGTGAGAAGACTTGTACTCTTGGATTGATTTCATAGTGGACTGGTGTGGCTCCCGTGGTTTTTTCCTCACGTTGAGGTTTTTCCACGTATATCTTGTGTCTCGTTTTTCTTCCAGTTTTTATTACGCACGTATTTGTTTGCTTTATTCTGTGATCCATTGTTCCAAGATCCGTAGGGGCGTTGTAGGATTGCGTAAAATCCATAACAACTGGTATCAGAGCCGCGGTTGCGGTAGGTTTTGTTCGACAGGTTAGGGTTTAATCTCGTTCGGGCAGGCCAGAGTTCAGTGGGAGCTATGGGTTCTGAAGAAGGCAAGCAGAGGATGGAGAAGTTTGACGGGTCAGACTTCGCGTTCTGGAAAACGCAGATAGAGGACTATCTGTATCAGAAGGATCTTTACCGGCCGCTGCTGGGTAAAGAAAAGGGGAAGAAGAAAGATGAGAGCAACGAGGATTGGGACGTCCTGGACAGGAAGGCGTTAGGGGTTGTTCGCCTGTCCCTTTCAAAGTCAGTCACCCACAACATCTTGAAGGAGAAAACGACGGAGGGTCTTGTGGAAGCACTGAAAAAGATGTACGAGCAACCGTCTGCTGCGAATAAGGTACATCTCATGAAAAAACTTTTCAATCTGTCTATGGCTGAAGGGGTTTCCTTTATGTCACATCTCAGTGAGTTCAATACGATAGTTGATCAACTTATGTCTGTCGAAATCAAGTTTGATGATGAGGTTCAAGCCTTGTTAATACTGTCTCAGTTGCCAGAGAGCTGGCAGGGTACTGTTACTGCAGTCAGTAATTCGGCAGGAAAAGAAAAGTTGAAACTGAGTGAGGTTGTTAGTTTGATTCTGACTGAGGAGGTCAGAAGGGGTTCGATCGATGGTTCAGGTAGTTCAGGTTCAGCTCTAAGTTTTGAGCAGAGGGGCAGAAGCCAGACCAAAGGTGGTCAGAATCAGAACAGGAACAGGTCGAAATCGAAGGGCAAGGGCAAGGGAAATAAAGATAGATCTCAGGTTCGGCCCATTAAAGGTGAATGTTGGAATTGTGGTCAGACAGGCCATATGTCACAAACTTGCAAAGCACCGAAAAAGAATAACGGTGGGCAGGAGGCTCACGTTGTGCACGATGCACTTATTCTTTCCATGAACAGCGACACTGAATCTTGGGTGATTGATTCGGGTGCCTCATTCCACGCCACTGCTAACAGGGAGGTTCTGCAGAACTATGTAGCAGGGGACTTTGGGAAAGTATACTTAGGGGACGACGAGCCTTGCAGTATTGTGGGAAAAGGGGATGTTCAGATTGCTACGCATGGGTTCAAATGGTGTCTGAAAGATGTCAGGCACGTTCCGAAGTTGAAGAGGAATCTTATTTCGGTTGGACAGCTTGCAGCAGCAGGTTATACATCGACATTCACAGGGGACATGTGGAAAGTCTCCAATGGCACCATGGTGACGGCTAAAGGCAAGAAAGTTGGTACACTTTACTTGACTTCACATGGTAGCGACATACTTGCAGTTATAGACAGCAAGGAGAGTTCAAATCTGTGGCACTATAGATTGGGGCATATGAGTGAGAAGGGAATGAAGGTTATGCAGTCAAAAGGGAAGCTACCGGGTTTAGGGTCAGTGGATATTGACATGTGTGAAGATTGTATCTTCGGGAAACAGAAACGGGTTAGCTTTCAGAAAGGCGGCAGGCCTCCCAGGGCTCAGAAGCTAGAGCTTGTCCATACAGATGTGTGGGGTCCAGCTACAGTGTCTTCTCTTGGCGGTTCTTATTACTATGTTACCTTTGTCGACGATCACTCGAGGAAGGTATGGGTATACTTCATGAAGCACAAGTCAGAGGTCTTTGAAGTCTTCAAGAAGTGGAAGGCCATGGTTGAGAATGAAACAGATTTGAAGGTAAAAAGGTTGAGGTCCGACAACGGCGGAGAATATGAGTTGGGGGAGTTCAAGAAAGCTTGCGCTCTATCCGGGATTCGTTTAGAGAGGACACCTCCAGGAACTCCGCAGCACAATGGCATTGCAGAAAGGATGAACAGGACTTTGACTGAGCGTGCTAGGAGCATGCGGTTACACGCAGGGTTGCCTAAGATGTTTTGGGCAGATGCAGTCAGCACAGCAGCACATTTGATCAATCTTGGGCCATCAGTTCCGTTGAATTTTGGCATACCAGAGGAGGTTTGGAGTGGTAAAGAGGTAAGTCTCTCACACTTACGTGTTTTCGGTTGTGTTTCCTATGTGCATATTAGCGACAAGGACAGGGATAAACTTGATGCTAAGTCACAGAAGTGCACCTTTATTGGATACGGCGGAGATGAGTTTGGTTATCGTTTTTGGGATAACAAGAACCGGAAGATAATCAGAAGCAGAGATGTTGTGTTTGATGAAAAGGTGATGTACAAAGACAGGGACAGCAAACTGAGCAGTGGGAGTACCACTTCGGATGGAGATACATCCGAGTACTTTGGGTTGGAGGATCTTCCAGGTGACAGGGGGGTTGAACAGGGGTCTGGTCAGGCAGAGGAGAGAGTTTTAGATGAGACAGTTTCAGAGGGGACAGTTTCAGATGAGGCAGCTCCAGAGACAGGGACTAGTTCAGCGGTCAGAGAGTTGAGGAGGACAACCAGAGTACACAAGCCGAATCCGAAATATATTTCTTCGCTTGATTACTTGCTTTTGACGGACAGTGGAGAACCAGAGTGCTATGATGAGGCTATGCAGGTTTCTGAGTCAGCAAAGTGGAAGACTGCGATGCAGGAAGAGATGGATTCTCTTTATTCCAACGGTACTTGGCAGTTAGCTCAGCTTCCCGCAGGAAAGAAAGCCTTGCAGAACAAATGGGTTTTTCGGCTTAAGCAGGAGAGTGATGGCAAGAAAAGGTACAAGGCAAGATTGGTTGTAAAGGGCTTCCAACAAAAGGAGGGGATTGATTATACAGAGATATTTTCACCCGTTGTGAAGATGGCCACTATCAGAGTGGTGCTGAGTATGGTTGCTGCTGAAAATCTCCACCTTGAGCAGTTAGATGTTAAAACTGCTTTTCTTCACGGAGACTTGGATGAAGAAATCTACATGAAGCAGCCTGTTGGCTTCATTGTGAAAGACAAGGAAGAGATGGTGTGCAGGCTCAAGAAGAGTCTGTATGGTTTGAAACAGGCTCCCAGACAGTGGTACAGAAAGTTTGACGGTTTCATGCAGCGCAGTGGCTACACAAGGTGCAATGGGGATCACTGTTGTTACTTCAAGAGGTTTGAGTCTAGCTACATCATTTTATTGCTCTACGTAGATGATATGCTTGTAGCAGGTTCCTGTGTTAGGGAGATCAACAAATTGAAGCAGCAGTTGGCAACAGAGTTTGCTATGAAAGATCTAGGTGCAGCTAAGCAGATACTTGGGATGAGAATCAGCAGAGATAAGGCTCAGGGAACCTTACGGTTGAGTCAAGCTGAGTATATTGAGCGTGTTCTGGAGAGGTTCAATATGCAGGGTGCCAAGGCAGTTGGCACACCCTTGGGAAGTCATTTCAAACTTTCTCAGGGGCAATCACCCAAGACAGATGCAGAGAGAGAGTACATGGCCAAGGTTCCGTATACCTCGGCCGTGGGTAGCCTGATGTATGCGATGGTGAACACGAGACCAGACATTGCCCATGCAGTGGGAGTTGTGAGCAGGTTTGCTAGCAATCCGGGGAAACAGCATTGGGAAGCAGTAAAGTGGATTATGCGATACTTGAAAGGTACCACTGATTTGCCACTTTGTTTTGGGAGAGGGAAATTGACAGTGCAGGGATATGTGGATGCTGACTTTGCCGGTGATCATGATACGCGGCGAAGTACCACAGGATATATCTATACTATGGGTTCAACAGCGGTGAGCTGGGTCTCACGTCTGCAGAAATTAGTGACATTATCTACTACAGAAGCTGAGTATGTGGCCGTGACTGAGGCTGCAAAGGAGATGGTTTGGATAAAGGGCTTCTTGGAGGAGCTAGGTTTGAAGCAAGAGAACTGCGTTCTTTTTAGTGACAGCCAGAGTGCTATACACCTTGCCAAAAATCCAGTGTTCCATGCCAGGACGAAGCACATTGATTTGAGGTATCATTTTATTCGCTCGCTTTTGGAAGATGGGGATTTGTTGCTAGAAAAGATTTTGGGGGAACGAAATCCGGCAGATATGTTGACCAAGTCTGTTACTGTTCAGAAACTGAAGTTGTGTTCGACTTCAGTTGGCCTTCATGCTTGAAGAGATGATGGGCCTGGAGCCACACCAAGAGGGGTCAGATGACTACGTCCATGATTGATTGAGATTATTTGGGTTTGCGTTTGTTTGTTTGCGGATGCTTCAGGTTATCTTCAAGTGGGAGATTGTTGGGGTGAAGACAACATTAGCAAATGGAATTTGATCAGTTAGTTTCCTAGCGCTACACCATTTTTGGTGTAGCGCTACCGAGAGCCTTCGGGCCTTAAATTGTATTTAGGGTTTTGTGCGCGGCTGTGCGTGAAAGGGTTCATTGTAATCACTTTTTCTGAGCGTGAAAAAGAGAGAGGCGAGAGAAAACACATCTCAGAGAGATTGTGAGAAGACTTGTACTCTTGGATTGATTTCATAGTGGACTGGTGTGGCTCCCGTGGTTTTTTCCTCACGTTGAGGTTTTTCCACGTATATCTTGTGTCTCGTTTTTCTTCCAGTTTTTATTACGCACGTATTTGTTTGCTTTATTCTGTGATCCATTGTTTCAAGATCCGTAGGGGCGTTGTAGGATTGCGTAAAATCCATAACACAACGAAATCCTCGAACTTGCCTGTAAACGAAGATAAAAGTCGCAACGCTGAGGATGTCGAAGCTGGACATGCTCGCCGGAGGAATGTGGAAGCTCGAAATGGTAGTTTTCATTGCTGCTCCCTGCTCCACAAAGAGAGAGTCCATTTGGGTGAAGACTACTGAATACAGAATTGTGCAGAGCCAAATTGGTAGGAGTCTAAGTACGCATTTCACTTCTTCAACTTGCGTCACTGGGCAAATCCTCCAAGGATTGTGACATTCCTTGGCTTGCATAGTGTACTCCTTTGATGGGATAATTGCTGCTCTATCCAAGAATCTGTACACACAAAGTGAAGTTCAAGATTAGTATCTGTATTGTACGATTTGGTTCCTCCCGGTCCCAATTGTTTCTATATGGTCCCCAAAATATGATGCATGTATTTAAAGTTTTCTTTTGAACAACATATATGTCCTTAAATAATACTATTGGAACACAGGGACCATTGCCAAAGTTGCCACAGAGTATTTAGTTAATTTCCGTTTTCAAATTTCCAAGTGTAGATTACTTCCACAAGTCTTGGGATCACTATATAGAAATCAATAATCTTTGTTGATATAAATAATGCTGAACTTACTTGAATCCATGGGTGTGGAGAATTTTTCTGCCGCCATTGTTTGAACATTCCTTTCCACTCACTTCAAATAGATCCTCTCCACTTTCTGGCATCTCAACCTTCCATTTCCTTGCTGCAGCCACCACCACTTGACAGAATCTAGAGAGAGGATCCCCTCTAGGAGTGAAATGCCTGTACCTAGGGGTCCCCACGAGAAACAAAACCAGAGCCAAAGTGGCAGACCCAGCAGAGGCCCAAAAGCCCTGGGTCCACATGCCTTTGTCCTCAAAATAGCCCAAAATGGTTTCTGAAAAGAGGGAGCCAAGGTTCAAGGCCAAGTAGAAGTAGCTGAAAAAGGCCACCTTGGAGTCCTCTTCATCAAATTGATCTGCTCCAAATGTTGCAATGTTGGGTTGGTACCCTCCATTTCCAAGGGCAATTAGGTAAATTGACAGGTAGAACAGTCCGAGCTGGGTGCTTGGGTGGGACCCACATGGAGTTTGTTCATCCCCACAACCAGCAGGCTTGACTAAGAAAATATAGGATGAAAGTGATAGTGATACCAAACCCTGTCATCAAACATGCCCATGCGAATACTAAATGACTCAAACAGGTACTAATTCATTACAATACAAAGATAGAAGTAATGTGAAAATTCTCATGATCAAAGGACGGGAGAGGGCCTAGGATAAAATAATGGGAATCAGAGAAAATATCTGTCTAACGAAGAGAAGCTGAACTCGATGAAAAATAGTTGTTGTGATAACTTACAACGACAAAGATGGCTTGAAAAATGGCACAAGTCTTGTATCGTCCCCAATAAGAGTCACTAAGGAAAGCACCAAGGAGGGAGAAGATGTAGACCGTGCCAGTCCATTTGCTAACACTGTTTGCAGCCTCAGCATTGTCTTGGCCCATCACTCTTGTATGAAACAGCACCAAGTTGACCCCAACCCCAAAGAATGCCAGTGTAGCAAGCCCTTGGTTAACTGTTTCATCATTCGTTCAATTAAAGAAACAGGGTTATTTTCCATGGACAGAGAGCGGAATTCCGAAAACCTCTAAATTATGTGAGATAGTGAGCTTAATTACTTAGAATCGCTAATTCGGTAGTTAGACATGCTTAATTAACAGGGACTTACCTAGTATTAGAATTCCAGCAAACCATGTTCCAGTTGTACGTCGGATTGCAGGGCGACCGTGTTGATCAACGGTCCCATCAAGTAAGCTAGTCTCTTCTTCCTTGATCTTTTTCATGTCTTTGATCGCCTGGAGATTGAAAATAGATATGTAATTTCTTTCTATGTTCTATAAACAAATTTCAAGTTACATAGTGCCAATATTGCCAAAATGAAGTTTCTGGAAAAAAAATCCAAAAATTTCAGCGTAAATATTGGCACGTGTTACCAACTCGCCGAGCCAAACATCAAACATGACCCGGAATGGCCCTCATAGAGTCACAGGCCCCCTCAGTCTCCCATGCATTAAGGCGATAATCCAACCATTTCGAGAATCAAAAGTACGTTTTAACGCATTTTAAACCGATTATTAAAATGGTCCCATGCATGCTTCACTGCATCATTAGTCTTAAACCATCTAATCATGATGAGGGCGGATTAATTAAAGATTAGGACTTTTTACCTCTAGGTCCAAAGTTCACTTGGACCCATGCATCACTGCATGCATGGTTTTCTATTCACAATTCAGAAGCTAGCTACCTATATATATATATATATATATAGTGGCGGACCCAGAAAATTGACATAGTGGGGGCACCAATTTTTTTTTGTAACCGTAATATACGAATTACAGTTAAACACATTTACTCCAAAATAATTTTAGTATTCATTATAAATTAACAAATTTAAAGTATATGTGTATTTTAATAACCAACTACATGGGTAAACTTGCGCACCTCGATTATATGCGTGAAAACAACATTATCATATGTTCATCATCTATTTTCCTATTATTAACTCTACAAGTACAAGTTTTGGGGACCAAAAGTATATAAATGCAATGTGCGGATTCATATTTTGTACTACACAAATGATTAGAGATGGTGGGGGTCCTGGGGGAGTGGGAGAAACCTTGGTTAGGATTTTGGGGGAAAAAAATAAAAAAACACAGTTAAAGCACATGGGGAGAATTGAACCCGCGCCACTTGTTCCACAAGTGAACACCTTACCACTGCGCCACCAGTTGTTTGCTTGTAAACATTCGGACATATATAATATATATATATATATATACAAAATCGACAATTTTTTTTTTTAAGGGTGTGGGGGCACGTGACCCCATGTGCCCTATGGTGGGTCCGCCCCTGTTAATATATATATATATATTCTGTTTTGAGAAAAAATCAAATTTTATCAATGATTCATGAGCTTATGATTGGAAGAACTACAAAACGATCGAAAGATGACCATCTTTGTATCTACATGCCTAGAGAGAGAGAGAGAGAGAGAGAGTCAACTAACCAGCTTTAAGCAAGCCATTGGTGCTCTCTCTCTCTCTCACACACACAAACAAAAAGTATCACAATGCAGGACAAGTGGAGAGACAAGGAGAGAGGAGGACAAATATTTTGAGATGAGGAGTGATGAAGAGAGGTGGAGAAGAAGTGCTATATATAGCATATAGAGAGAAGGTGTGGGATGATAAAATGATTAGCTAGATGATAAAACTTAGTTGAAAGACTTGGCAAGTCCACAACTTGAGAAGTTAAACAGAAAAGTTAAACATTTCCAGAGAATGAAAAAGGTTAAGAGGATTAACCAGCATGTAGTGATCATCATTTTCCCTAACTAACGAAGCTGGATAAGAAGGGCTTATACCGACCGAATAATGCAGTGTATCACCATCGCGTATCCACATGTGCTCTGTCTGTGAAAATGGACTTGAGTCATAACACGGACGACACTAGGATCT